>WBNM01013222.1:717-15030 GCA_013399055.1 Ramphastos sulfuratus | reverse complement strand
TGGCTACACTAGAAAAGGTAGTTGTAAATCATATTTGCTCTCTGTTGCTGCTGGCCAGGGACAGATTAGACCTTGAAATAAATAAAAGCAAGTCCAAGGCAGCTCTTGAATTTATCCCAGCTGTTCACAGCCTCAACCAGAGACTACTGAGTGTCTGAGTCTTTTCACCAGACTTGGAACATCGTGAGCTTCCAGCAATGGAGCCAGTGAGCCTTATTGTGTCCCTGTCTTTGGAGGAGCAGAACACTTCTCTGGTGGTCATAGATGGAACAGGCTGAGTGCTGAGAGGGAGAATGAAGTGGAAGGCCATATGGCTCAAGAGAAGGAATGGCAAAGAGTCAGTGGGAGGCTGGGAAGGAAGGCAAATGGTAATTTCTTCTGTCTCTCTCTCACCAAGCCTTCCCTCATCTGAGCTAATTCTAAAAACTGTAACCTCAAGGCTTCTGCCATTCCTCTTCAGCTTTTCTTGCTTCCATCTCCATTCCCTGCAAGTACAACCTGCTCACACTCCTGGGCTTTATGGATGAATGTAGTGTGATGGGCCCAGATCACCAAGACTCATCATTTCTTCTGTAACTGCACAGAGGAACAGCAAGTACCCTCAGGAGAGTCTCATTTCTTTGTCTGCAACCCTACATTGGTGGTGTCCACCCCGTGCTTCCCAGCCCTAACACATCTGGCTCTTCACAGCCTTTGCAAGGCTAAAATACTCAGTGAGTTTCTCTGTATCAGTGGCTGGGATACCATGATTTTTCTGGTCAGTGCTCCTTATGTCTACAACTAAGCATTTTTCTTTCTTTGTCTATGTGCTATATAAATGCACGCACATGTGTGCGTGTATGTATACACATATATACCTACACATTAGCTTTGAGAGTGGAGCACAGTCTAGGGGTCAATACATAGATTAATAACTTGAGGGATTTGCTATACCATTGTCGTAGGTTGCTTGTGTTATCAGTGACATTATGCAGACAGCAGTGCTGGCCAACAAAGCATTTTGCTGTCCTCCCACTACCAGAGCCAAGAAGGAATTATTCTCCTACAGTTAGAGAGACTTATATTATCCACAGTATGGATTCCCTAAGGAAGCTTGAAAACTTCCTGTGTGTGTGACCTTTGGAAGACCTCAAAGCCCCAAACACTGAATCTGAAATTGCAAACTCCAGCAGTATCTTTTCCCACTCATGTGGAAGGAGATGGTGTTTCACAGAAGTCTCCAGACTGTCCTGAGGCAGTAGCATGTATTCTAACAAAACTGCGATCACAAGCCTGTTAAATACAGGCAAGGTATGCAACTCACAGGCACATTACCTTTAGAAAGCGTGTGCTGGGTCTTCCTCCGTGCATATTTCATATGGCAAAATCCAACGTTGTTGTTACGGACATGTAAAATCACATCTACCTATCTCTCTCTCTCTCTGTCTGTCTGTCTGTCTACCTGCTTATTTATTTCCTACAATGTATACAGGAGGGTGTTAAACGGGAAGGATTATGTCTTGTAAGTTTGAATGTTCTTCCCTCATGTCTGCAATTTGACAGTCAGGGTGTTTCAGTGAATGATCATGGGTATACTAGAGTGAACCTTTGAATAAATGCTCTCTATTAGTTTTATATTACTCAATTTTAATGTTGGAAAGATGTTTTAGAAATCTAATGCCTATTTACTTTCAAAGAGAGTATACTGAGACCAGCAGTGTCCTAGTATAGCAACTCAGAGTTCCTCTTTTGCTAAGCAGAATTTCCAGAGCCAACAGTAACCCTATCCTCAAGGAACTGTATTTTCAACACACCTGGAAAAACATGAAAGATACATGAAATTTCTGAAAAAGCGTAAAGGATAAGTGGGCAAAGCTGGCCTGTATCCAGCCTTAGCATTTCTGTATCATAACCATTGCTGGCTTTTAGTGTGTGTGACAAAGTGGAAAGGAAGAGAGAAATGCCCTGAAGATTGGAGGAGTAAGATGAAAATGGGGTAAAAGGGCTGGATGTGCCTTGGGATTCTTTTCTCATGAGTGAGAGAGGAGAGATCTATGCTTGTACTCCTCCATGGCTACTAATGGAGAAACATCAGATGCAAACCCACATTCACATCGTGTGCCAGCCAGCCTGTGACCGTGATGTCCAGATGTCTTGCAGGTGGCTGGGAGAAAGGACAGTGAAACAACCCAGCCATTTATTCCTTGCCTTTTGGAGGTATTCTCACAGTCTCATCCGAAGGCATGAATCAGAAGGGGAAATACACACTGTATTTTCTGCCTGAGAACACAGTCTTTGTGTCACTTTAACATGCTGGAGAGTTACACTAGTGTCTATCAGCCACTTGCTAAACTGGAGTGAATTTCCAAGCTCTGGATGATTTTTGAGGGAGCTAGATGGAGGTATAGATGGAAAAGCAGGGCTCTAGAGACTGGGAAAGAAATGTTGTATCTAGGGGAAAGCTTCTATGCTTTTGGTTTCCTTTCTCTCATGCCATACTTACGTTCTGACTTAAGAGAAAGAATCGATTAAGCCCTTTATTTTATTTTTTAAATGAAGACCTTCAAGAAAAACAGTCTTTCATTGTGGATCAAAAGAAATATTCTAACCTGTAACATCAATTATTAAAAAAGTTCCCAAAATCTCATAATAATAGCAACAAACAAACAAACAAAATGTTTACTTATAATAAATTTCTGTTTCTTCCTGAACACCTCTGAAAGCACTTGCTGACCTAATTGTGTCTATCAAATCATGAATCAATGTGAGATTCATCCTTACTCTTTCTGGCTCTCCTCGGTCTTCTTGGTTAAATGAAAATAATTCTGGAAACAACACTCATGAAATCTATCATTAAGTTTTCATAACCAACCTGTTGACTATTTTCTTTGTATTTGGACCCTTCTCTCTTTTCTGTTGCTTTTCTGTTTCTTGATCTCTTCAATGTGAGATCTCTGCTTTGCTCATTTACGTTACCTGGAAAGGCTCTCCCATCTGTACTTGTCTGACTGTCTTGAAAGTCATTGACTTTGACTCACTTCTCCTGGGACAAGAACCAGGTTGACACAGAGTCAATAATGGCATTCAGATTTCAGCTGGATCAGAGAAAGCCACGAAAAGCATATACGGAATACGTAGGGTTGCATCTGTTGGTGTATTGCAGAAAGTACAAAATTCACTGCTTGTAAGTTACTGCATTTTGTCATTTTTCTTTCCCCGCTTATACTTTAAAATGTTTTTAAAATATCTCAACTTAAATATGGTCTTTCGCCTAAAGAGCAAGACTGGTAGAAATCTGACTTCTGGCAGTGGTGCTGTAGCAGAACTGTGCTTCTTTACAGAAATGTGTTAACGATCTCTTTTCTTGTTTTGTTTTGTTTTGTTTGTTTGTTTCTTAGGGATTTAATCTCAGGAAAGAAGATCATAAGCGAGTTAATTTTTTTAATCTATAAAATAGATTGATACCTGTAAATACAGTTCTGAACAAAAAAAAGGGGGGGAAGGAACAGATACATATCTGTTGCCAGATAGTAAATTGGCTATAGACCTGCACTGCTTCTTAATCTAAAGACTTTGCTGTATGAAGTGTTATAGAACAGATGTTGTAGTACTTCTCATTACTGTTCTTGACTGCAGGAGCCAATTTTTATGAATCTGTCACCTTTACCTTGGATAATACTTTAAATACAGCTCTTTATGCTTTCTTCTGTGGTTTCCGAATCACTTGTGTATGTAGAAGCTCGGGCAGGTTGTTTTGTTTTGAAGGACAATCGTTCTCAGGCAGTTCTCTGTGCACTTCGCAGAAACACAGTACTGCAGGAAAAGCATCAGGATAGATAGTGTGACAGTCTGTATGAATGCTCATAGTTTCTGACAGCTCCATTTTCTTCTGCCATCTGTGTCCTCAGTCTTTCTGAAAATTAGGGTGCATCAGCAGTTCTGTTTTATTACCCAAAGCCAAACCAATTCAGAAGGATATTTGATATGGCAGCAATTTCTTGAATTTCCATAGAAAACCTAGAATATTAAACACTCACATGAAAGAAGTTTTACATTGTGTATTTATAATTTCCAGTACATGTATATTTAGTATCAGAAAATAATTTCCATGTTTCTGAGCCTTCAAGTCTTTTTGTCAAATTACTTTAAACATTTTAGATAGGTTTTTAGATTTAAAAATGCAGAAATTCTATCTCTTTTATCCTAGGAGAAAAAACGTGTTTAAGCCTTGCAATTTTCTGGGGAAATCCTTGTGACTCCATGCAAAATCCTGGGGGAACAACCTCTGCTGCACTGTTTCCTGCTATACTAGGCTGCACCAGTAGCACTTCCTGCCTAGCCACAGGTTTTTCCCAGTGTTTTGCACCATGAGTTTTCTACATGAGTCAGGAGAAAATCTGCCTTGATGGGTAGGTCAGGAAGAATTATACCAATATCTGTGAAAAGAGCACTTTTATTGGGATATGTGGACAATTGTTTATTCAATATAAAAAGGTTTGGAGTGTGGGGAGCTAGAAATGCCTTTCATAGTTAAGCCCTATGTACAATAAAGTCTTGTGTATCTTGTGCAGGGGTTTTAGGCTTGGAGTTGGTCACGTTTTTTATGCATTCTAATTAGTGGGCAATTTCTTCACCAGTTTCTGTAGGGCCACCTCAAGAAAACTGCAAGCCAAGATCCTCAGTGCTGTTTCAAATACTCCCAAGCTTTCTTCTAAAGAATATCTGTACTTGTTTAATCTCTGTAGTTTTATCATCTCCCTATGACGTCTTACATCTTATGTCTCTTTTCAAGCGATCATGCTTTCTGTGTTATGGATCTACAAAACAGATTCTATTCCTCTTTATTTGGTCAGAAGCAATTTAAAATGCCCTCTGTCTCAATGACCTTAAACCAAATTCTTTGCTGCCACTGCTTCCTTCTTTGTTTTTACTGGATGTTTTATTTTCATCTTCAGGATGTTGTCAGAGGCATCTGAAAAAAAATCAACATTGATGGTGAACTTCCAGTGCTTAAAAAAAACATAGATGACATCCTCAGTGTTTATGAGTCAAAACAGATCCACTGATTTTTGCTGCCTGAGCAGATGATTCAGAACAGGTAATGCAAAGTTACCCTTTTGGGGTTTGGTTTGATGTTTTTTTTCTGTTTGTTTGGGGTTTTTTTGTTTTTTTTTTTTTTTTAAATATCCTGAAATACAAGTAAGAGAAATGTGTATTCATGGTCCATTTTTCCAACAGAATGGTTTATTTCTCCTATCTGTGAAGTTCTTCTTTTCCAGGTACAGTAGATTTTTGTTAGGCCTACTTACCAAAACTGTTTCAAAACTAACTGTAACGACAGGAGATTAAAATAAACTATAGTCTCTCATGATTATTAAAAAAATCTATATCTTCTTTCCAGCTACACCTGATAGCACACTCTTATAAGAGAAGTGGGATGTTGTAGCCTAGGTCGGCTGGTGGAATGTGTACCATGTGATGGAATATTTGATAATGTGATTCACTTGTCTGTTCCTGGACTACCTGGGACTCCCAGACTCCCAGACTATTCTTTGGCTACCAAAGAGATGTCTGCTTCTCTTAGTTCAGTGACAGGGAGCTGCGTGTGGGAAAGTAAAAGTTACAAGCCCTTCTTTAGCTATGACAGGTGAGAACAGGTCCCAAGGAGCCAAGTGTGAAGATACTGTAGGCTCTGTGAGCCTAGGTGATAATTCAGTGCTTGTAGATTAATTGGGGATTTCAAAACAATCCTTTTCCTTGTTATCCACAGGATGCCTGGTGGCCAATGCACCGTGCATATGTGGATTCTCTTCCTAGAGCCATTCCTTGTTCCTGCTAACTTTTCCCAGGTTCACCTCTGGAATCTGTAATCAGTTTTTCAAATTTGTCAGAGGTCAAAACTCACAGTCCCTAAGGGATAATTTTCTAAGCAGCTTATAAGGCTGGGGAAAACCATGTTGATAAATCTTGACTTTGAATGAAAATGTCTCTTAAAAAGTTTGGGAGCTATAAAAAAATTCTGCAAAATCTCCAAGAAATTTCTACCAGTCTAAGGTAATAAGGGACACAGGACACATTTTATAGCCAATAGAATATCTAATTGAATCTATCTATCTATTTATTTATTTATTTTTCCCTCTTCCAGGCAGGCAAATGTGGGAAAGGTCTGACTTTGCAGTAAAAATAATGGTTGGACTTGATGATCTTACAGGTATTTTCCAACCAAAACAATTCTATGGTTCTATTATTCTGTGAAAAGCAGGTTAACTCTTCTTTATATTGGTATTTTTATAATAAATTTCTATTAGCATTTTTTTTAAAGGACACAAGTCTTTGAAATTAATCTGGAGAGTTTCAGGGTGGTCATACAAACTAGTACCAAGAATTCAATGTATTAAGTGTAAAAGACATACATGTCAAGTGCAGGACCTGGGCCATAACACCACCATGCAGTTACAGGCCTGGGGAAGAGTGGCTGAAAAGTTGTCCAGGGAGAAGGATCTGGGATTGTTGATCAACAGCTGGCTGTACATGAGCCAGCAGTATGCCCAGGTAGCCAAGAAGGCCAATGCCATTCTGGCTTGCATCAGGAATAGTATCAGAATCAGGGGAGGAGGTGGAGTAAACACTGAAGGTAATCAAAAGATGCTTAGGAACATGATTTAGCAGCAGTGATACGACTACAAGCAGTTAAAGGTGAGCAGTTGAACTGGATGATCTCAGAGTTCTCTTCAAACCTCAACATTTCTATGATTCTGTGTTGGACAGAAAGTAATATATATATATATATTTACATACATACACATTGTAAGAAGTGCTGAAAATACCAATCCAACAAATAGATGTGGTCAGAGCAGCAAAAGGAGAACTTAGAAAACTTATGAGATTTGTAAGGAACAAATCAGAAAAATGTATTAGTATGCAACTAAAGTTTCCAGTACATCCAGTTTTGAACACTGTGGGCAGTTTTGGTTGCTAATTAGTTGGAACTAAGACCTGAGGAGATGGCACAGGAAAGAGAAGTGATGCCAACAAAATGGCCACAAATATGTGGAAAAGCTTGTGGTTTGGAGGAAGATGCCCTGAAAAAAAAATCGAAGAGATGTGTAAAATATCTATGGAGTGATCATTCATTTTTTTCCCTCAAAAGGAAAGTCCCTTGGGCAACAGCCCTTAAGAACAAAGTGGTCCAGGATGGTTGGACCCACTTTAAACAGGAGCTCTTGAAGGCACAGGAACTGGCAGTTCCCATGTGCCGAAAGGGGAGCCGGCAGGGAAGGCGACCGGCCTGGATGAGCAAGCAGCTCCTGAAGGAATTAGGGGAAAAAAAGAGGGTCTATCGCCTTTGGAAGGAGGGGAAGGCTTCTCCTGACATGTTTAAGGAAGTCGCTAGATTATGTAGGAGAAAAATTAGAGAGGCTAAGGCGCAGTTAGAACTTCAGCTGGCCACCTCTGTGAAAGATAATAAAAAGCATTTTTACAAATTTATCAATGCTAAAAAGAAGGGCAAGAAGAGCCTCCACTCCTTATTGGACCTGGATGGGAACACCATAACTGAAGATGAGGAAAAGGCTGAGGTCCTGAATACCTTCTTTGCCTCAATTTTCAACAGTGAGGAGGGAGGAGTTCAGGACAAGTGGCCTCTTGAGCTGGGTGATGGGGTCGGGGAGCAGTGTGTTGCCCTGGAAGTCCATGAGGAATTAGTTCGGGACCTGCTGAGCCACTTGGACACCCACAAGTCCATGGGACCGGATGGGATCCATCCACGGGTGCTGAGAGAGCTGGCAGATGAGCTGGCCAAGCCGCTCTCCATCATTTTCCACCAGTCCTGGCTCACTGGAGAGGTCCCAGACGACTGGAAACTGGCCAATGTGATCCCCATCCACAAGAAGGGTCGGATGGAGGAACCTGGGAACTACAGGCCTGTCAGCCTGACCTCAGTGCCAGGGAAAGTGATGGAGCAGATTATCTTAGGGGCAATAACTGCGCACCTGAGGGATGGCCAAGGGCTCAGGCCCAGCCAACATGGATTTAGGAAGGGCAGATCCTGCCTCTCCAACCTGATCTCCTTCTATGATCAGGTGACCCGCCTGGTGGATGTGGGGAGGCCTGTGGATGTGGTCTACCTGGACTTCAGCAAGGCCTTTGACACTGTCCCCCACAGCAAACTGCTGGCTAAGCTGTCAGCTCGTGGCTTGGATGGCAACACTCTGTGCTGGGTTAGGAACTGGCTGGAGGGCCGAGCCCAGAGAGTGGTGGTGAATGGTGCCACATCCAGCTGGAGGCCTGTCACTAGCGGTGTCCCCCAGGGATCAGTACTGGGCCCCATCCTCTTTAACATCTTCATTGATGATCTGGATGAGGGCATTGAGACAGTCATCAGCAAGTTTGCAGATGACACCAAGCTGGGGGCAGATGTTGGTGGGTTGGAGGGCAGAAGGGCTCTGCAGCAGGACCTCGAGCGCCTGGACAGATGGGCAGAGTCCAAGGGGATGGCTTTCAACAAATCCAAGTGCTGGGGGCTGCACTTTGGCCACAACAACCCCATGCAGAGCTACAGGCTGGGGTCGGAGTGGCTGGAGAGCAGCCAAACAGAAAGGGATCTGGGGGTGCTGATTGACACCCGCCTAAACATGAGCCAGCAGTGTGCCCAGGTGGCCAAGAAGGCCAATGGCATCCTGGCCTGCATCAGGAATAGTGTGGCCAGCAGGAGCAGGGAGGTCATTCTCCCCCTGTACTCTGCACTGGTTAGGCCACACCTTGAGTACTGTGTCCAGTTCTGGGCCCCTCAATTTAAGAAGGACATTGAGGTGCTTGAGCGTGTCCAGAGAAGGGCAACGAGGCTGGTGAGAGGCCTCGAGCACAAGCCCTATGAGGAGAGGCTGAGGGAGCTGGGATTGTTTAGCCTGGTGAAGAGGAGGCTCAGGGGAGACCTTCTTGCTGTCTACAACTACCTGAAGGGTGGTTGTGGCCAGGAGGAGGTTGCTTTCTTCTCTCGGGCAACCAGCACCAGAACAAGAGGACACAGTCTCAAGCTGTGCCAGGGGAGGTTTAGGCTTGAGGTGAGGAGAAAGTTCTTCACTGAGAGAGTCATTCCCCACTGGAATGGGCTGCCCAGGGAGGTGGTGGAGTCACCGTCCCTGGAGGTGTTCAAGGCCCGTTTGGACGTGGCACTTGGTGCCATGGTCTAGTCTTGAGGTCTGTGGTAATGGGTTGGACTTGATGATCTTTGAGGTCTCTTCCAACCTTGCTATACTGTGATACTGTGAAAAATTAATCTATGCTTGGTAAAGCCAGCAGTGAGTATGTTCAGATGGATAATTGGAAATATTTCAATCAGGGGTAAGACAGAGGAGGAACTTGTAAGTGTGGGGCATGGTGGATACCATAAGTGCCAGGTGTTGTCACAAAAGAAATGTGTGAACGTTTTTGAAGGATGAATTTGCCTGTTGCTATTAAGTCTATTAAACTGAGAGATGTGGATCCTGTCTTTAACTTTCTTTATTCCTGCATAACTGTTAGACTGATGGTGAAAGAACATGCTGGCACATATCATGCATGTGGTAGCATTTGCATGAAAAGGGATACTGCCTGACATGGACCTTTTGTCATCTGTTTTGTGTTACAGCCTTGAAGACTATTTTTGAAACAGCTGACCATTTATACTGAATCTTATTCTGAGGCTGCGGACTGGCACATACTACAGAGCGGGAAGTAATTCACTTCCTAGCAGCGCATCTCAGGGGTCTGTCTTATGTGTGCAGGCACAAAAGAGGGACGTGACACTGCCTGACATACACAGCTACACTGGCAGCTGTGTAGTTGTAGGGTACTGCAGGCAAGGAGCCCTGACTGAGAAGCTGTCCCTGAGAAATCCCTGTATGGTCACACCCACAAAGCACTGGAGTTTGGTTTGGAAAAATCTGTTGGGTTTTGATTTGTCACTTTATTTTCACCTTTGGAGCCTTCTGCTTTTACGGAAAACCTTTTGTTTTCTTGCTAAAGGAGAAGATTTTTCATTGCATCATGTATTTTCACATTCACTTTTATACACTGATCCTCTGATAAGGTCTTTCTGGAGGCTAGAATTCTGTTCTGGTGAATGTGGTAAATGTCTACATATTTGTCTTAGAGTGAAGTTTAGAGCTCTCTTGATGGTAATTTTAGATTTTGAAATGGCTTCGTTCACTTCAGTGACTCTGGTTAGCTCTAATCTTAGAAAGACTTGTAACTTAATGTGGCGTGACTGTCCAGTGATATTTTCCATGAGGCTTTGCAGCAAATATTTATCTGTGATTTGAGGCAATACTTGAGTAAATTAAAAATATTCCTCTTGCTGAAGCCTGTGTCCTAATGCTGACAAATAGTTGTGTAGCTGCTTGTTTTTGTTAACCTTTTCCCATCTGTGTACAATATTATCCATCAAGGAAAAAGGAATGTACGTTCTACTCATAGCATGCAGCCCCAGGATTGCATTTTGCAGACTCTGACAGGCTCAAGGGTTGCGGTGGACGGTTGACAGTTCATGAACTTGTATTGTGAGAGTGCGTAGAAGGGAGCTTTTTCCTTGAATGTGTGATCAGAGGGATGCTGAAGCAGACCTTTTTTATGACATTTGCCAGGACATTTGGAAAGTGTTCTGCCCTATCTTTTTAAAAAATAGGCAGACAATTGGAAATCAACTCTATTAATAATAATGTTTTGGAAAAACTTTTGCCTTTTGAGGAATCTATGTGTGTTAATGGCCATGTCACTACTGAATCAGTGAGACCACTTAGTTTGAATAATGTGATTTCAGAGTACTTCTTTTGAGAACTGCTCATTTGGGCCACAGACCATTTTCAGACTCTATCCATTATCATCTAGATGTAGGCAGACAAGTTGTTTGGCAGCCACAATTCTTCCCCTTACAATGGGGGCAGAGGGTGGCACCTCTGGCACACGCGCAGATTTTAACTGCTCTGTAGTTGGAAGTCATTCTGCATTGCTGATTATGTATCCTGTGCATTCAGCCAGGTGGTGTGGTACAGCTAGAGGCTGCTTGTGTGGCTTCTTGCAGCAGTCAGACTCAATCCATGAGGTCTAAAATCATGGAGGGGAGTATTTGTGATTGCAGCAGACTGTTTAATCTAGCAGATAAAAGATTCAGTCAGAGGCTGAAGCTTAGGTTAGAAATTACTATGGTTATCCAATGAACGGTGTACTTGGGGATGATGTGGATTTTGTATCACTTGATGTTTTCAAATCAAGTCTGAATCTCTTTCCAGTGATCAATATTCCATCCCAATCAGGAGATATCTGACTTAACAAAAGAGATGTTTAATGACATTCTACAGTCAGTCTTTTTGCACAAAGTCAGACTGAATGATTACAATAGTTCTTAAAATCTGGGACTCTAATGAGGAACTTTGTCTTTACAGTCAATTATTTTAGTTATTCACGAGCTAGAACAAAATGAGATACCCTTGAGACACCTAAAAGGAAATGGTCTCCTTCATTTGCTGTCTAATTTTGATACACAGTGTACAAAATCTGAGCCACATCTTTTCATGTGCGTTATAAGATCGTGTCAAAAGCAGTGGCCAAAAGAGATGACTTTCTGTTCTGCCAGATTTTATTTGATTACAAATTGTTTGTGGCCAGGCTTTGCTTCTCGTTGATTGACAGCAGCAGCAGCAGCAGCAATGACTTATTCCTTTACCCAAAGAAATACTGATGTTCCATGCTTAATTGCATTCTATTTACATAAGAGTACATTTAGTGAAGCTCCTTCACTCAGTTCTTGTAGAATTACTCTTTTGAAAAACAGACACCCACACTGGCATAACGGACTTCATATTTCCAAATTATTTTTACACATAGCTAAATAGACTGCTTGGCTTTGATTTCTGAAGAAGACCAAACATGGATGAAGTGTCATTCAAGGACTTTGGTGAAACTATTAGTGTTGCTCATCCTTGCGCTCATAATTTTCCATAAAGAAGTCTAAGTAACTGCTTATAGAAGATCCTTCTGGGATCCAATGACTGAATTAGCTGCTGTTTAACACAAATGTTTTGGCATTCACTTCTGCTCTGAATCACAAGTGATTCAGACTCAGCTAAAGACAGAAGCCAAAGCTTAGACATAGCAAAAGGAAAGGAGATTTGGGTATTATAATGGCTCCTCTCTACCGCTTTCCTGCCTAAGCAAGAAGTGGCACTATTGCCCTGTCCTGCCTCTCATCAGTGATCCCAGCTACTCTCCCTTTTCTTGAATGACCAAAGACCAAAGCTTTCTTTTGCCTTGTTGTAACAAACCACTGATATTCCACTTTCTGTCTTAACTTGAACTTGAATGCCATCAGTCATGCTTACATCATAGTCTCGTATTGAAAAGAATCTAGAATTGCTCTCCCAAGTATAAAGTGTGGAAGTGATATGTGCCCCATCAGAATTCATAAGTGTAAGCACATGATGAATATCCTGCTTGTTTTTTGACCAAGATTTTACATTTTGTGTGCTCAGACTAGGGGGCAAAGCACAGGAAATAATTCCAGGAGGAAAAGGAAGTTAGATTTAAGATTAAAGACTTGTTGTTTTAAACCCCTAACTTCTCCAGGAAAGTTCGTGAATAAAAAATGCAAATTAGACAGAAATCTCACAAGAGCAAGTTTCAAACTTCTGGAATATTATACAATCTGGTTTATAGAGGATTTTTTAATTTGAAGCATTGTAACATATTTCAAGCAGCATGTTCCAAACATGTTTTGATTCTACAGAATTAAAGCAATTTATTATAATTTTTTTTGTTGTTGTTGGGTTTTGTTGTTGTTGACATATTTTGGTTTTAACATAATTTTAAATTAGAAGTTATTTTTTCCCCCCTCTTTTTTTTTTTTTTTCATGCATAACTATCCCACTGGTAACAAATGCCATGGTTTTATTATAATGATATATAAATTTCCTAAAGTACAAATATTCCAAGCAGATAGAGGGAGTAACAATGGTATGTTTTAACAGCATGATCCACACCTTTTATTAAATGATATTTGAAATTTTTTCTTACACATCTTGCTACATGACAATGATCAGATTTTTTGCTTTAGACTGTAACACTAGATTATTGTGTAGACTTGTGTGAAAAGGTTGCACAGATGTTTTTCCTGCTCTTGTCCTTAGAATTTTAGGCTGCCTCTGTCCTTAACTAAATCTGGAGAGTGAGATCATACTTTGAAAACAGAGAAAAGATCCACAGCATTCTCTATTTTTTAAAGAAAATTGCCATGGGAATATAGCACAAGCTATTGTTTCACAACTTCTTATGGAGAATTTAGTGTTTGTAACACTTACTTTGTAGTAGCTTCTACAAAACCTCAGTGGTAGGGTTTTGTTTCCCTTCTCCTCAACCTAACAAATTGCTCTATTGGGAAAATGTCTCAACAGCTGGATTACTCATTAATCAATGGTAAAATTTTAAAAAATTACCTAGGACTGGTTATCAGCTGGATTTTGCAGCATGTTGAAAAAGTTACTTCAGCTTCCAGACACTGTAAGATAAGGTAATGTAACATGGACACCCCTGATTAGGGATCTCCTGGGAGAAGAAAGGAATGGAGAAGAGAGAATGATGGCACCATGTTTTGCCACATGTCATTTGTGAGGAGTCGATATGGTAGTGGTTCAGTTTATGGCTATAGAGCCATGAATTTAAATCCCATGCTAGCACCTGAGTAGCTGTACCATATTGACATCATCGTTTTGTGCTGGTAGGAAGAACCTGGCATTTCTTGCCAAAGCAGTAAAATCCCAACACCCCCCCCAAACACACTGTGGGATTGTGCTGGTTTGAGGCTAATTGGAATATTTTAATAGAGAAAATTACACTATAGGCTGTGAAAGGAAAACAATGGTGATGTCTGCTTCACTCATAGGCTTGCTGAGATGTTTAAGAATAAGTACTCAAAACATAGATAACACAGTCTCTCGGGCACAGCCTCTCGGGCTGTCTAGCTTCTTGCCTTCTCCTCTCTGCTGAGTAACTTCACTAACCACTTTCCTTCTAACCCCCCTGGCCGATCCTCCGTATTCACCTTGAGTGTAAGGCAAACCTTGGGATAAGGTATAGGAGTGGAGAGAAGGTGGAAGGGTGGTTGGAAGCCCCTCCTGGGATCTCTGATTTCTGGGAGGGGTGTTGTGTTTCTGTATTACCTTTAACTTGTATATTTCTGTAAATATTGCTGTATATAATGTATATATCTGCTTGTATATTGTGCTGAACTGTAAATATAGCTTCATTCCTTGACTTCCAGCCAACTCAGTTCTATTCTGTGTGATTTTACAAAGTGTGGGGGGG
>WBNM01013219.1:0-13444 GCA_013399055.1 Ramphastos sulfuratus | reverse complement strand
GTCACTGGACCCCAGGCAGCTTCTGACCATCTCCCACCAGCCCTTCTCTATTTGTGAACAGCAGGTCAAGCAGGGCTGCACTCCTGGTAGGCTCACATAACAGCTGAGATAAGAAGTTGTCCTCCATACAGTCTAGGAACCTTCTAGACTGCCTCTTCTCTGCAGTGTTAGAGTCCCAGAAGATGTCTGGCAGGTTAAAAGTTGCCCACAAGAACAAGGGCAAGTGATCTTGAGGCAGCCTCCAGCTGCTTAAAGAATAATAAATCAACTTTTTCTTCTTGGTTGAGTGGTCTATAATAGACTCCAACCAGGATGTCAGAGTAGATGAGATTAACATTAGTATGTGCTTAACAAGTTTTCATACTGTTTTGCAGGCACTGTCAGTCACAGTAGACAGGATCCTGGACTATAAGAGCCTTTGGAGTAGCTGTCCCTATGCTGATGTGCCACATGTTGCAGTATGTGGTTCTTACCAAAGTTCTCATCAGCAACACTTATGGAGTGCTAGAAGTGACTGTGCCAATAGGGTGGACTGAAGGAGATACATGAATCCACTAACGTATCTTACAATCTGGCATCTTCCAAACTGTTTTCAAATGCTAAACTGAAAGGATATAGCACCTGAATCTATTGTTGTGCTTTGTACAACAGTATATCATACTGGGTCAGCCAAATAAACAGGATAATTAATGAACTGTAGTAGTTACTGCATTACAGAGCATTTGCTCTTCCAAGAAAGCAAGGTGAAGTGCCCTGGAGGCAAGATCAGATGAATGCTATGAATAAGGTGACATGAATCACATCTCTGATTAAAAAAAATGGCCCCCTATTAGAGGGTCAGAAGGGAAGTTAACTGAGTAGAAATCTGCAGCACTGAAAAGTTACAGCTCTTTGGTGCCCCAGGATGAAGTGTGTATGAATGAAAAATAGAAGCTTATTCCTTTAAAATATCAATTCCTTGCCTTTAAAATGAGAACACGTTCTGGTGTTAAAAAATAAATTATAATCTAAGTGACATGAAAGGGAGATATATTGTGGCTAAATTGAAAGGAAAGACAACTTGAACTTCAGTTTCAATGAATTCAGTGGTCATCTAAATTAATTTCTGAAGATAAGGTTTCAGGACCTTGGTGAAAAAGCACAGAGAAGGGGTTAATATAAAACAAAGAAGAGCTGACACATTGAATCAGACAGGCTCTCCTTTCTAAAACACCCTGTATTCTCCTAATTCATCTTATCAAACTACACCATGACATACTGCTACCAATCACTCCAGTGGCATGTCTTGCAGCTCAGAATATTGAGCTCATGTGAAGTCCTGTGCTTTGCCTTAAAGAAAGTCTTGACTGTATCACTTGTATCCTGCCACTATTTCTGCACCTTACTGTCTGATGGGTGCACCAGTGAATGAAGAGAGGTATAATGCACCAGCAGACAACCAGCTGGAATGGCTTCTGTTCAAATTTCNTCCATGTCCTTCCTGTGCTGTCCAAATTAACAACAAAACAAATTTGCAACGCAGTATTATATAAACTACAACTACTGCCCTTTCGATTTTCAAAGCAAACAGTTTATAAAGCATAATCCCAAGCAGTCTGCGATGCCAGAGCCAAGGAGGTTTTAAAAATAACCTTTAATATGCATTGGAAAACTGGATTCTTACAAGTCTGTGCTGTAGTTGACATCCTGTACCTCTATTTGATTTTTCTAAAGGGATCTGAGGTGCAGCATGATGAGATGCTAGCTGAACTGCACAGTCACTGTCAACTAGTAGCAGTTACTCAGGGGCAGACTCTGAAAGCCCAGTATCATACCACACAAGCCTGTTCGTGGCACTAGGAAATCTCTATTCCCAGTGTCAAGTACTAAAGCTCAAGTACCAGAGATCACAAGTTTTCCCCATATCTATTTTAGTGATGACCAAATTTTCTTTTCAAAATTTCTATAGGTTAATGTAGTGTGTCTAGCTCTGCTGGTCATGTAAGGTTATGTCACAGGAGAAGAGCGGACCAACAGTTTGATTTGTAGCTTTACTTCTCCCTTGTGAGTCACAGAAGTGTTTCTATAATGCACACTGCATGGGAGCACCACAGTTTTACCTGTAATGTCTCAGATGTTTCAGTCCTTCAAATTCTGCTAGACAGCCTCTCCCCCATTCCCTGGCTGGTTATTTTAATCACATGGCCTACAAATATCAACTGTGATGCAACCAAATGAGTGGACTGTTTAGTTTCACAAATTCTAAGCCTACTGAGTTCCCATAGCTTCTCTACAAGTGAAATTGATTGTTTTGGACCATCAGTGCAAAAGGGAAGTTGTCAGCTATTTTGGCTTGTTCACAAACTATCTGTATGATGCTGGGCAAGTCATGTTAGATCGAATCTGCCAGTTACTGACTTCCTGAAAAAAGTTTAGAGATGTACTGTGTCCAGGCAAAAGCATCAAGAAGGCACAGCATGATTTCATGAATTCAAAGAAAGATTAATAATCTTATTAATTCAGGAAATGAGCAATTGCTCTTTCCCATGAAGACTTATTTCTACTTGTCTAAAGAACAAGGGAGAAGTATTATCACAACCACACAACCCAATCTGTCTTCACTGACTGCACTTGAAATGTCTACAGCGATAGCGTCAACAGCCTAATCTAAGTCCATGCAGATAGTCAGCCACACTGTTAAGGACCTAAGAAAGGAGACTAAGTTATACTGATCCTCAGAGAGATGCTAATTGATAAAATAATGGCAATGTCCTTGTGCTTATTGCTGTTGTTCTCTTCTGTAGTTTGATGATGTTTTCTGCCTCTTACTTTCTCTGGACCAAAATTCGTTTATATAAAAGGAAAATACAAGAGCAAAGTTTCATGAAAATAGAACAGAAAAAAATCTCTGTTATTTTCCTCCTATGAATTCTAGCTTTTTTCTCCTCACTTGTACCATGACATCATTCTATGAGTTGGAACAGACATGTGCTCTGAAATGAGACATCCATCAAACAACATGCAATATGACCATTAAAATACCAGGAACTACTATTACAACACCCACCCACCCCAAACACCCTCAGCCCCAGACATCCTTGGCCCCAAACAAAAAACAAAAAAAAAAAACCTCCCACAAACCAAATCAACACCCCTCCACACAAAAAAAAAAAACAAAAACAAAACAACACCACCAAATCTTAACCACTAAAAACAAACAAACAAACAAATAAATCCAAAGAACACGCCCCCCCCCCAAAATCTAATTCCTATGGGGCTTGCAAAATTCTAAATTGTTCTTAGCAAATTCATATGCTGAAATATTCCTCAAGCCACGCTTATATGTTGTTCTTGGAGATGAGTCAAAATGTAGCCCAAGCAATGAGCTCTTGTCTCAATTTCTACAGTGGTGTGAAGGTAGAATTTACACCAGCACAGGGCTTGGAACCACAAATCTATTTTGTCATTGTGTTTGGGGATTTGCATTTTGTCTTGTGTGTTTTTGTTTTGTTTTGTTGGTTTTGTATTTGATTTGGGGCCTTTTTCTTAATTCTTTTCACCTGCCTCTACCCCCAGCACTGAGCAGTGTCTTTTTCCATATAAGAAACACTATATGGCATTGTGTATACAATGGCTCTTGGAATTCATGACTGCATTTGTTTAACACCAACAATGAATGGTAAATTCTGCCTATGATGCTGAAACATCTTTCTGTCTGCCTCTAAAATGAGACCAGATCATGTCTGCAAGCATTTGCAGGTGTCAGTCTAGTAAGAAATGCCCCCTGAGTTTTCCCTGAGTGGATCCATTCCCTGATAGCATGTAATCAGAGCAGAGGCTTGCCTTTCTGACATTGTCTGCTGAATTTGCTTCTTACTAGATTATTATAGGGAACAGAGGAAGATCACAGTCATCTTTAAGAGGATTTAGGACTGTGAACCAGCACTGGTGCATTTCATTGATTCTCTGATCATTTAATACATACACACCACATCACATGGTACTCCTCACACCTTTCACCAAGTGCTAGTGTTGCATAGACAAAAGGAAAAGTAAGAAGTCCACAACTGTACCTACTTTTCCTGCTTTTTCCTTACATGTTTTGCAGTGGCCCAAGGGAGCATTCTGGAAAATTTTCTGCTCCTTCATAGGGTAAAGCTGTTCCTTCCTGTAACCATGTAGCACTGAGGTGGTTCCCTATTCATACATACTCACCTTCCTCTCGGATGAGTAAGAATCCTGTTAAACACTGAGTCTGCTGCTTGTTGCACTGTTGTAATGCTATCACAGAATCACAAAATGTCAGGCACTGGAAGGGACCTCGAAAGATCATTCAGTCCAGTTCCCCTGTCAGAGCAGGATCACTTATACCAGATCACACAGGAATGCATCCTGGAGGATTTTGAGTATCTCTAGAGAAGGAGACTCCACAATCCCCCCTGGGCAGCCTGTTCCAGTGTTCCATCACCCTCACAGTGAAAAAATTTTTCCTCATGTTTACATGGAACTTCCTATGCCTCGATGTCCACTCATTGCTTCTTGTCCTTGCATATTACCTATATCAAAATGCTTACACATGTTTTTAGTTTGCTCCAATAAAACTAAGATCTGCAGTAAAGCTGAGAGCTCAAGGTTAGATGCTCAATTTCTTTAAAAAAACAGACTGCAATTTTACATTATAGAGGCACGGCAGTCATTAAAATTTTTGAGATCTCTGTTGTTGAAAGTGCAGGTCAATTGTACGGTCTTCAGTTGGTATCTTACATGCAGCACTCCCAGGCTCCAGAGTTGCCTAGATTCAAGATCACAGTCAAAGTAAGTCAACTGGGAAATGCAGGTCTCATACTGGTAAGACAATATATTTCAGTTTGTTTGGGGTTTTCAGAGACTGTCCACAGCCCCAGTGTTTTGGACAGTTCAGGAATATTTTGAGCTAGGACTGCCAAACTAATCTCTGTGAAAACTTTGTACTAAAACCAAATTATATTTAAATTAAGTCGATACTAGTTTTTTGACCTATGCTTGTGAAATGCCTAGGTCAATGAAGTTCTGATCTACAGAAGGCTCCTACACGACTTTGCAGTACATGTCATACATAATAATACCTTTTCCAGGCACCTGTACAGAATTACAGGTAGTAACTGGTATCACCATGGCTGCACCTTAACTTGGTTATATGATAGTGGGTTACTGTAGCTCTAATACTGTTTGTGAGTCTACTTCACAGAGTATTTTTCATCTGCTTCACGTGAAAACTTCTGAAATACTGATCCATAAAGACTGCATTTTATTTTAAAATCATGCTACTTTATAATAGTCTTTGGACATGCGTAGCATAAACTACACAGAGTATTATACACCCAATGATGTTCTCACTACAATGTTATATGCTTCAGGGCTTAATATACAGTTTTCTTTGTTTTCTGGCCAGGTACATCTATTATTCTTTCTGTTTATTCATTGGTCTCCTTCACCTAACCCTACATCCTGGCCTGTGTGGTTATTTCCTGTGTAAACATCCTTGGTTCACTGTGGCCTACAGGAAGGGAGTGGTTCGGAGGTTCCCATTAGCCTTGACCCCATAATTAGGCTGCAGCTCCATTTTATTTTCCCTTCTTCCCCAACAGATAGGAGTTCCTCTCCAAGACGGTTTGTCCACTGAGCTAGCTAAGAGGCTTTTATTTACAAAAAGCAGATCCACTCTCTCCTGAAAGGATCTTCCTTCTATCATAACAATTTCAAGTTTGGAAATCCACTCTATCATGCAAGATCAATTCCATAAGAATGTTCCAGTGTTTCAGGACATCTGAAATGAGAGTTATACAACTCTCATGTTCATTTAATCACTTGGCTTATCACTACCTAGCTAACATTGACAAAGAAAGGTGTCTTGCTTGCATGTCAATGACATGTGAATATGGAGATTTAAATTAATGTAGTCCAAGCTGATTAATTGTGTGTTTGATCTACTTAAATTTGCTTTTCAATTTGGTTGAACACTTTGCAGATTTATCCTTGTCTGAGTGACTGAATGCTCTGTGGCTAAGAGCCATTAACTAGGTAATGAAGGAATGCTATTAATGCAAGATCATGAAGACTTCATCACAAAATGTATGCCACTTAACACTGACACGCTACTTACACGTAGTTGCCCAGGATAATATTTATAGTATGATAGGAAATGCTCTGCAGTTTATTTGGTAAGGATACTTAAGTCATATTGAGATGTCACTGTTATGGTCAGTAACATCTTTGTGGTGAGTTCCCATTATTGCTGCGAACTGAGAAGAGGCTCCATTTTTCTGTCATGAGAGTTAGCCATTTGAAATCTCAAAGTAATGCTACATGTACTTTCTTTGCCTGTTTTGAACAGTTAACAATGAGTATCATATGTGAGCCAGTACACACCATGCTTCAATCAGGCAAAATTCAATCCAACATCTTACTGTTTAAGATCACACAGCTTCCCTGTGTGTGACAGGCCTGACACAGTAACAGCAGAAGGAATATATTTTCTCCAAGACTGTCTTGGCTCTAACAAAAGCAAAGAACTTTCCCAGTGAAAAGAACCTATTATGAGTTACTCCCACTGAAGGGCACTTAGTCAAATAAGGGCCTCTTTATGCTCAGCAGGAGCACTTTAAGGAATTGTAGGAAGAAGTATCTAATAAATGAAGCAACGACTCAACAGTCTAGCCCTGGAGAATGGGGAGAGGAATCAAGATGAATACCAACGGAAGATAAAAGAGGGTGAGAGGGTGAGAGTATCACAGAGGGTGACAGGAGCTGTGGTAAAAGCAGAATGGTCAGAACCATGGATTAGCATATGCACAAATGGATGACCAGTCATCATTCTATCTATTGCAATGCATCTCAAATAAGCAACTACACAAGCAGTCATCAGTGAGCAACGTGTCGCACATAAACCTCTTATTTACTACACTCAGCTCTCTTATGGATGGGCTGAATCCTGGAAAGACTCTTTCAGCTATAATTTTGCATGTACCTTTCAGTTATTTCAGTAAATACCTAGAAACATCAATAGCCTCCTGCATAAGATGACATATGGTCAAAACACTGCCAAGTTACAAGACACCCCTCTTCTGCTTCAATGAAAGGAATGCAATATTCAGAATGAGCACTGCTCAGAAGAACACAATATTAATATTAATACTAATACTAATATTACTACTACTACTACCACTACTACTACTACTACTACTAAATCTATATATACTTTCACCTCTCCGGTGGTGTCCTTGATCATTTATTTTTGTCTGCAAGAGAGAATTAGGGAACAACAGAGGAAGGCAAAAAACCAGAACCATCTTCGAGAGAACACAGAGAACCTTCCAATGCCCTGCAGGAGCCCACAGGACCTTTACCGGCAAAAGTCAAGGCAACTCCACTGGCTCCTGGGGAATTTCACAGGTTGTGAGCAGGTGTCAGAAAACCCAGATGAAATTGTGCTTTTCAGCCATGACCACCAGAAATAGGGCTATAGACATAGTCAGGGAGCACAGCTTCTTGGAGCAACTCGATGGGCTCTCCCTATGAAGCAAAATTCTGGTATAGATTTGGGGAAAGAACATACACTGATGACAAATTTCTAGGAGTCTAGAAGCAGTGTTTGTTTCCACAAGGATTTTTAACTTCCCAAGTAGTTAATGCGTGTGCATTCAGTCTTGCAGAAGTATAGCTTTTGCTTATTCTCCATTTGTACCAGGAATATCTTTTCCCATGTCTAACACTGGGCCAATGATCCTTTGACATTACTGTCCATGTCCTTGTTCCCTGAAAAACACAACGGGCAAGTTCAGCATCTGTAAATATTTTTACTATTTCTGTCTAAGACTTATATTCTGTAATCATGATTTAGCACTAAGGATGAAATTAATCTCTGTAGGGTCATACCAAGGTCATGGGAGTCATTCATGATGCTCTCAGCTGGAGGGCAAGGGAAGAATTACTATACACTTTCTGCTGATTATCAGCACTGGAATGAATGACAATCACTACAATGTATTTACCACAAGTAATCTCCAGAATTATTAATTTCAACATGATATAATAATGGAAAAATCTTCTTATCATTAATATTGTCAAGCCTGTTAATATTTAAATATATTTTATTTTAATACTGTAAAATACTATCACTATTAGTATTAATTATGACAATAACAGGTATTATGTATTGAAAGGAAAAAAAAATGCACTAATCTGAATGAAGGACCTGGATCTATAAGCACAAGCTGGGATGAAGATTTTAGAATTCACCTTTTCTTCCCTACTATTTTAAATAAATGGATAATATTTTTATATGGTGTAATGGCATCCAGAAGCAGTCGAAGTGGAACCAAGCCCTAGACCTTTTTGTTCTATATTGACAATACAAAGAAGAGATTGAGCATGTCCAGAGAAGGGCAATGAGGCTGGTGAGAGGCCTGGAGCACAAGCCCTATGAGGAGAGGCTGAGCGAGCTGGGATTGTTTAGCCTGGTGAAGAGGAGGCTCAGGGGAGACCTTATTGCTGTCTACAACTACCTGAAGGGTGGTTGTGGCCAGCAGGAGGTTGCTTTCTTCTCTCAGGCAACCAGCACCAGAACAAGAGGACACAGTCTCAAGCTGTGCCAGGGGAAGTTTAGGCTCAAGGTGAGGAGAAAGTTCTTCATCGAGAGAGTCATTCGCTACTGGAATGGGCTGCCCAGGGAGGTGGTGGAGTCACTGTCCCTGGAGGTGTTCAAGGCACGTTTGGACGTGGCACTTGGTGCCATGGTCTAGTGTCGAGGTCTGTGGTAATGGGTTGGACNCAGGCTGGGTAGATGGGCTTAGGCCAACTGTGTGAGATTCAACAAGGCAAATTGCTGGGTCCTGCACGTGGCTCAGAACAACCCCAGGCTATGCTACATGCTTAGAGAAGAACGTCTGGAAAGCTGCCCAGTAGAGAAAGACCTGCAGGCAACAGCCATCTGAACAGGAGCCAGCAGTGTGCTCAGGTGGCAGAGAAGACCAACAGAATTCTGTCCTCTATTGGAAATAGTGTGACCAGCAGGACCAGTGAAGTTACAGTCCCCCTATACTCGACACTGGTGAGGCCACATCTTGAGTGCTGTCTTCAGTTTTTGGGCCCTCACTAGAAGAAAGATGATGAGGCCCTGAGCATGTCCAGAGGAGGGCAATCAAACTGGTGAAGGGTCTTCAGAACAGGTCTTATGAGGAGTGGCTGAGGGAACTGTGGTTGTTTGTCTGGAGAAAAGGAGACTGAGAGGAGACCTCATTATTCTCTATGGTTACCTGAAACGAGGTTGTAGTGAGGTGGTTGTCAGTCTCTCCTTCCTAGTATCAAGTAACAGAATGAGAGGAAATAGGTTCCAGTTGCACATGCAGAGGTTTAGATTGGGTATTAGAAAAAACTTCTTCACTGAAAGAGTTGTCAAACCTTGGAAGGGGCTCCCAAGGCAGGTGAGTGAATCTCCATCCCTGGAGGTGTTTAAAAGATGCAGAGATGAGGAGCTAAGAGGCATAGATTAGTACCAGACTTAGTAGTTACATAATGGTTGGACTATATGGTCTGTCTTACAGGTCTTTTCCAATCAAAGTGATTCTATGATTCTATGATGTTTCTATGATTCCAATACATGGTGATTCGAAAGTATCAGAAACAACAGAGTATGAAGATGGGATAAACAAAATAAGACTCAACAAGGTAGCAGAGAAGCTAGCTTTTCACTTCTTGACTAACAATGCCTCCCTTTAAACTCCTCTTTCCTAAGAAATCCAAATTGATTTATTGAACTTCTCCTTAGGCTATTTACAGTTGCCTTATTAGTCTATCTGACAAACCCACAAAAATCCAGCTCTGCTCTGTGTGAAAACTGTTGATGTTTTGAAATGCCTTTGATTCTGTATTGGGCAAAAGTACTAAACATTTTCACAAAATTAAATATTTGGAACAGTTTTGAGCAAGAAATTTCAAAAACTGTTTGTCTTTTCCAGAAAAACAAACAGTCAGACAATCCCAAAAGAGTTCAGTTTCAATGAAAACTTAGAACACAATGTACTTGGATAATTAAAATTAAAATGTGGCTGATAATTTAGGTCATACATTCTACAGGATAGTTTTTGATATTGTGCTGCCTCTAAATTGGTTATGAAGTGAAGCAACAGCTACAGAGGTATTTAAGGAAAATCTCAGCAATGTCTGCTGCTGTAGGGTTGAGAGGTGGAAGGGAACATTACGCTTTTGGAGGGCAGCTTCCTGCAAACAGGGGCACCTCCTTGAGTATAAGGGAACCCAACACCCAGGAGATTCCCATGGTGTTTCAGCCACTGAGCAGTCTGACACAGCAAGAGGGTGGCAGGAGCATGAAGAGTAGCTCAATGTAGCACTACTAGTGTCTAAATTATTTCCATTACAACTTCCAGGAGGAGTTCCTGGAGGAATTCTTCTCCTGCTCTAAACCTCTTCATGTACAACTCAGGTACTCAGATCTACACTTGGAGATGTTTTACAGACATTGATAGGAAAAAACAAACAAAGCTTTACACAAGATCAATAAACCATGTCTTAACTGCATCCCAGATAAAGCACTAAAACATACTATAGAGAGTAAACGTGTAACGGGAAGGGAATAGATTATCTTACAGCCTTACACAAAACCACATAGCAGCCAAATGATTAATTAATAGGATAATCCTTCTGAAATCTCTCTAGGTAGATTCTTTCCATGAAAAGTGAAATCATGAAGAAAGTGATTAGTGGTTGTTAAAAAGAAAATAAAAATCAGAAACAGCACCACTCAATGTCCTACTGAGATACCTGGGATGTTTCCTTTTAGAGATTAAATATTTTAGCACATCTATATCACAACAGTACTAACCCTTCTAACAATCTCCAGCTGTCATACTGCATTGTTTATTCAGAAACATTGCAAAACATTTATAGCTAGCATACAGCTCTATAAAATACATGTAGCTGTAGCTTTGACTGAAATGTAGTCAATCCAGAACAAAATATTGCAAATATTTCACAGAACAGGGAAATCTGAAAATAACACAACAAAACAGATCGGGCCTAGAAATGACGAAAACCACTATGTCTTACAGAAATTGGATGCTCTGCTGGAGGGGGCAGCATGTGGCTCAGCATCACATCTGAAATCTGGCAGAGTTGTGTCGCCTTTTCCCATAAAAACGAACCCTGGTCTCCAAGCTGTGTCTTTTCTAAAAGTCATGTCCTCCCATGTGTAACAAGCTAAGTGGCAGCAGGAAAAAAAAGTATATTTTTGTGTGAGATAAGCTCCCCTTTTCTTTCGCCTCTCTGTAGTTCTCCAGCTGAATGTCACCACGATATCTGACTGGTTATCAAATGCACCAGCTTCAGAATGCACCATTTTTGTCCCTGTTACTGCCCAACTGGAAACTAGGGGCTTCCCTCTTTCTAGGGTTTTTAGCTTGCAGAATGTGAATGATGCTGGAGAACTCATCTGTAATAGAGTAGGTATGTGTCTGGTGTGGTCCCAGACAGCTACCTTTCAGCCTCTGCCTGCTGTAGCCAAGGTCTGCAACTCCATCTTCCCCATGTCCACCACCCAGCCAAGACACCCCTACTGCTGTTCGCCTTTGCTGCACTGTCTGCCTTGGTAGCCCTGGCCCTGCATACTAATTGGCACATTTAATGACTTTCTCTTGCTCTCCCTCCTGTCTCCTCCTGAGCTGGTGTCTGAGAATAGAGAAGCCTGGCTGCCATGGAAACGGAGCCTCCGAACGCTCTGAACCTGCCATACCAACCTTTGGAAAAGATTTTGGTGATGAAGCTCAAAAAAGAGGATGCTAGAGGGGGTGTAAAGGCAGAGGAGTGGGAAGGGGAAATGCTGACTGTGGTGAGAGCAGGCCTGGGTTGTTCTGCCAAGGAACTGCACAAGCTGAGTGTACACTGGGCATAAGAACACAGACATTCAGTGGAAAAAAAAACACTATTAACCCTCTATGAACTACATTTTGCTTCAAAATGTTTTAAATTCAACACTCTGCCTCCCATTCACTTACAGCTGGGATCAAATACTCTTAACATGTGCACAGGCCAAGTCATCAAAGGGGTCTTGACAAACCCAAATATGACTCATGTATCTGAAGGGCTGTTTTTAGCCAGAAAAACCTGCTGATTATAGCAGGTTAAAGGTTCCAGGGGGCCTCAGCACAAGCTGGCAGAAGACAAATCCCTGCCTAGGCAATAAGGCTGTGATCCTGTGCCCAGCCTTTCAGTCTTGCCTCCCTTTCCCAGGGTAGATACAGAACTGCAGTCACACGGAAACGCAGCCTTTGTTGCACTGTGTACGATGATCCCTTTTTTTGTGCAGGCACCTAATACAACTCCAATTCTGTATCCCAAAACATTCTGGACCCTGCTTCAGGTCATGTGGCAATTGGAATTACCTCCTGAGGATTTCTGGGCATACAATAGTAGTGAGGTGAGTGTACACTTAGATTTTCTGAGTTAGCATTCAAAATTTCAGCCTTTGAAGGACACTTGCACCCAGTTCCTTTCAGAGCAGCCATGAAGAATCTCCTTGGGTGTCCTTTTTTCCTACACAAAGTTTCCCGTGATATAATTAATTCATGCAGGGAGTCCTCAGAATGTCAATAAAACTGGCACACTCCCAAAAATACACAAACAAAATGAGGAAGAAAAAAAGTCACTGTTCTTTTAGTGGAACATTCAGAAAATTTTAAACTGGGTCAGCACTTTTCTGAAGACTAGTTGGAGCTGTTTACATCCTAAGCAGACCCTCTCCTGCAAGGGACGTAATACACGTCTCAACTCTCATTCTTCGTCCAAACCACTTGAACAATCACCTCAACGGTGGGAATTTATTTCTGATCCAAGTCAGAATGCGCCATGCCATCTAGTGGTGCAGGTTTTCAGAGCTGAAATACTCAAGACACCCTATAAAGGCCCCATTTGTTATTCCTATGAGGCAGGGGTATCTACCACAGACTAAGCACAGTGAGACAGGTTTCAGGCATGACAACTAAGGACAGCCCAACCCACTTCCTACAGAGACACTTTCTTTACAGCTAAAAAGCAAAAGGAAGCTTCTGTTTGGATTTCTTCATTTAGGGACTCTGTTATAAGTCCTGTGAAAATGACTGCCACATTATAAACTTTGATACACTAGGTCTGTCACATATGAGTTGCTACTACGGTGCAAATTGGTGCATAGAAGATTAAGAAGTGCAGCAGGAGTGTTTGCAAGTCAGTTACAAGAAGGCCTAGCTTAAGAGACAAAACTGTTTTAAGAGGTTTGAAGCCTTTTTTATAAGACTCACCTCTTGTGCAACTAACATTTTATTAAAAAAGAAATAATGTTCAAAACAGAAAATGTTAGATGAGTACAGGAAGGGAAAAAAAATGTAAGCAAAGAGAAGAGTTGGTTGTTAGAGTTATCAAAGAATCACAGAATCAC
>WBNM01013216.1:0-10389 GCA_013399055.1 Ramphastos sulfuratus | reverse complement strand
CAGCCAATTCCTTATCCAGCAGTGCTCCACTCATCAAGTCCATGTTTTTCCAGCTTGGTGACCAGGATGTCATGTGGGACAGAGTCAAATGCCTTACTCAGGTCCAGGTAGATGACATCAGTTGCCCTTCCCTTGTCCACTGTCGCTGTGACTTCAAGCCCCCTCTGCAGTCAGCAGGGACATCCTCAGGTAGACCAGATTGTCCAGAGCTGTTTTCTTTCTGTCTTTTTAAAGGTATAATAAGCACTACACAAAACAATTGGGCAGAGCCGTTTTAGCAATGTAAAAGGAAACTGTTATTTTTAGTATTTGCAAAGATAAGAGGTGGATGAAGGTTTTGAGTTTTGAATTCTGGTGCTTTGTTTGGTAACATTATCTGTTGTTTTTGGCAAGATGCAGAGGACTGACAATTCCTGATAACAGTGTCTTCCCCAGCATGACATACAATAGCAGAAGAAAGTCTGTTAGGAAGTGTTAACCAGGGAGATAATATCCCTTGTCATTGCTTTTGATGTCCACTGTGTCGCCAGCTAGGGAGTAAAATGAATGTATGGTATTGCTGAGGTGGTCAGTCACACACAGGGAATAACAAAGAAGGCTTCATAAAGTGTTGATGAATAAACTCAATTTCATTCAATGCACACAAACAGCAAACAGATTGAAATATGAATGGCTTTGTGAATTCCCCCCTTCTCCCCCCCTTCCCCCAGTGCTTGAAGGGGGCTTACAGGAGAGCTGGGAAGGGACTTTTTACAAGGACTTGTAGTGATGAGAGGATGGGGAATGGATTTGGCCTGGAAAAGGGGAGACTGAGACTGCAAATTAGGAAGACATTCTTGACAGCAAGGGTGGTGAGACACTGGGACAGGTTGCCCAGGGAGGTTGTGTCTGCCCCCTCCCTGGAGGTGTTCAAGGCCAAGCTGGGTCCTAGTGGAAGGTGGAAAGTGGAGGTTGGAACTAGATCTTGAAGGTCCCTTCCAACTAAAATCGTTCTATGGTTTTATGTGGTTAGTGTAAATTATAATAAAGAAGCTCTTTGTACAGCACAATAAAGCTCAGAAGAGGAAAAAAAGTGAAATCTGTCTTTTATTCATCTTTAATTCCAGAACTTCTTCAGACAAGCGGTTTGCAGTAAGCGAAATTAGCAAGATAAATTGTGCTGATCAGTTTGTTCCTGATCTTGCAGCTTGTAAATAATTCTTTGCTGAGAACACTACTACCTTTAACAGCAATTGTGTGGGCTGTGGCCAGCTTCGTTTCCACTCTGTTCCCAGGAAAGAAAAGAGCAAAGTGCTCCTGCATTCACAACATTTTCCAGGGAGTGGATAGGAATAATGATATGGCTGGGATTTTATTTTTTTTTTTCTTTTTAATGTACAGACCACATCAAACAGTGCCCCAGAAACTTTTTCTTTTGTTGTGGTTTGTTGCTGTTGTTTTTATCCCTTCCATGAGGTCAGATCCCCAAACTCCTGGGAGTTTTGGACAGTAGGGATGCTTTAGTAAATTTGCAGTGAGAAAACTGCCAGATTGAAGGTTTCTTAAGTGCTACTGTCCAAAATCACCAGCCACACTTGAAAATAGTAGTTCTTGACAGAACATGCACTCTCTGTATGTGACTTATAGCTGCAGGAGGGCAGAGCATATGCTTGAGTACCAGAAAAGTTGTTTTGGAAGCTTTTTTTGTATGTGTTTGTTGTGACCTTTTTTTTTATGTATTATGGTTTTTTATGTTTTAAGTTCTTTTCTTACCTCAGTCATTGAGGTTTACTGTGAAAGCTCAACATAAATAACTGCCAAAACAAAAAAATCCTGGAAGTCTGCAGATGATTTAGGATTTTCTGTGTCTGAAATGGACTCTACATCATAGGTTGATGCCATACTCAATACACATAGTGACATTGTCTTTCACTTGGAATAAGGGTCCTTTTGTTGTCATATTTTTTTTAGGATTAAATAAGAGAAGGTATTTCGGCCCTGCAGGGTTTGTGTATGGTCTCATGGTATCATTTAGGATGGAAAAGACCTTCAGAATCTTAAGATCATTTGTTGTACATTAAGAACTCTTAAGTGTGGCCAGCAGGCTAGGGAGGTTCTCCTCGCCTTCTCTTCTGCCCTGGTGAGACCACCTATGGAATACTGTGTACAGTTCTGAGCTTCCCAGTTAAACAGGGACAGGCATATATGAAAGAGTGTCTGATGGAGGCTATGAGGATGATGAAGGGACTGGAACATCTATCTGATGAGGAAAGGCTGAGAGACCTGGGGCTGCTTAGGCCAAACAAGAGAAGGCTGAAGGGAGATTTTATTAATAATGAGTATCTGAATGGTGGGTGTTAGAAATAAGGGGTCAGGCTCTTTTCAGTGGTGCCCTGTGACAGGACAGGGGGCAATGGACACAAACTGGAACACAGAAAGTTCCACCTGAAGATGAGGAGAACCTTCTTTGCTGTGAGGGTGATGGAGCCCTGGAGCAGGCTGCCCACAGAGGCTGTGGATTCTCCTCTAAACACTTTCAAGACCCATCTGAATGTGTTGCTGTATGATCTACCCTGGGTGCCCCTGCTTTGGCAGGGGAGTTGGACTTGATGATCTCCAGAGGTCCCTACCAACCCCTACTATTCTGTGTTTCTATGATTCTCTGATCATCAAGTCCAACCATTACTGCAACACTGACAATTTCACCACAAAACCTTGTCCCTCAGCACCACATCTACACAGCTTTGAAACCCCTCTAGGGATGGGAACTAAACCACTGCCCTGGACAGCCTTATCCAGGGTTTGACAACTCTTTTGGGGAAGAAATTGTTCCTCATGTTATCCTAAACCTGCCTTCAAGTTTATTTTCTTTCCGCATTTAAAACACATATATGATTGGGTGAATCAATCCAGAAAAGTCTGAGCACGTGAGGCTTCTGAGTGCTTTTTGTGGAGGTGCCTATCACTTTGTTGGGTTTGACCATCAACTCTGCAGCTGAGCTAATTCCCCAACTCATCCGGGCAGTCCTCTCTGCTCCTTCGCTGAAGCTTCATCAAAATCATGCGGTCACATCTTCAGCACACCTCACTGGGCTTTTTTGTGGGATGTCCTAACTAATCTGTCTTGGTGGCAGAGAACAAACTTCACACACAGAAGCTTGAGCAACTACAGCAACAGTTTGGTCGTGTTCACTTTTGTTCTTGCCCAGGGGCAGATGTCAGTTTCTCACCTAAAACCAGGCAGTTAAAACCACTTCATTTAGCCCAAGGTAATAAAACAGGCGTTTAACGTCTGGTTGCATGCAAGCTGGCTTGCTGCAGGAGGACTGTGCACAGTCTCTGCCTGCTGTGGAGCTGTAGAACATTCGAGGGAGAGTCATCAAGCTTTTAAGTGCTCATGTTTAGATATCTTCTCTTGTTAAGTTAGGTGCAGAGAGGTTTAAAACCAGTATGGAAGAGATGACATCCACCATGCCACCAGTTGGATGTGGTAGAAAGCACAGAATCACATAACTGTGGTTATGGAAAAGACCTTTAAAATCATTGAGACCAACCATTTTCTTAACTCTACCAAGTCTGATATTAAATCATGTCCCTCAGCACCACATCTCTGCTTCTCTGAAACACCTCCAGGGATAGGGGGATTCGACTACCTCCCTGGGGAGACTGTTCCAGTAGCCTGAGAACCCTTCCAGGGAAGGTGTTTTTTTCTAAGATCCAACCTAAACCTCTCCTAGTCCAACTTGAGTCCATTTTTTCTCATTCTGTCACTTGCTTCTGGGGAGAAGAGACCAACCCCCACCTCACTCAAACCTCCTTTCAGGGACCAGATCAAGAAGGTCCTTCCCTCAGCCTCCTCTTCTGCACACTAAACAACCCCAGCTCCCTCAGCTGCTCCTCCCCAGCCCTGTTCTCCAGACCCTTCTCCAGCTTTCTTGCCTTTCTCTGGACCTGCTCCAGCCCCTCAATGTCCTTCTTGGAGTGGAGGGGCCCAAAATTGAAGCCAATACTCAAGGTGCAGCCTTACCAGTGCCAAATGCAGGGGGACAATCACTGCTCTGCTTCTGCTGGTCATACTGCTGCTGATCCAGGCCAGGGAAGGGGAGTCAGTGGACCAACAATGTCACTTACTTGCTAGAAGTGGCCCTTGTCATGACTTGGTAAAGCCATCACTTAAATCTGCAAATCCCAGACCCATCACTTTTTGTATATGTTACACCTCATTGTCATTTGGTCTGAGTTCAGTTTCAGGATCATTGGTGGATGGTGTCAGGTATTGATAGCAGCATTTATTGCACAGAAAGGTGGTGGAATCTTCTTGGGACGTCAACAGGTTGTCACACCAGCAGTGAGGAAATGCTTTCCACCATGCTATAGTATTGCAAATACTAAATGCTAGCAACTACTTCCTTCTCATTTAAGGTTTTATAGTGAGTTGGTGGTGGTCTGCAGTGGTGGACTGCTTGTCTCAAACTTCTTAATATGAGTTTCTTGCCCATCTAGCTGTGTGGAGAAAAAGCTTGAAAGTTTTTCAGCTAACATCAGTGCGGCTCAGAAACAACAACTCTCAAATTGGGTTTTTTTAATTGCACATTTTTTAAAGTCATCCTCATTGTTACTTTGTGGATTTTCAGAAGCTGGTGGAGACAGAAAATCATTAGACAAAAGGTAAAGACAGAGGTTGCACTCAAGACTGTTTGGCTAGGATAGGAACAGGAGTGGATCTCCTCACTCAAGCCTGCCATGGATGTCCCGAACTTGGGTGGGCAACAAGAAGGGAAACAGCACAGTCCATGTCAATATTATGAAATGAGGGCAGAAGAGAAGGTTACAAGGAGACTTTAGGGCACCCCTCCAGTATTCGAAGAGTCCTCCAGGAGACCTGGAGAGGAACTTTTTACAAAAGCATGTAGTAACAGAACAAGGAGCAGTGGCTTCAAACTGGTAGAAACTGGATTGAGATGAGACATTAGGAAGCAATTCTTCCACGTGAGAGTGGTGAGATACTGGAACAGGTTGCCCAGAGAAGTTGTGGAGGTTCCAAGCCTGGCAACGTTCCAAGCCAGGCTGGATGGTGCCTTGGGCAGCCTTGCCTAGTGGAAGGTGTCCTTGCGTATGGCAAGAGCAGGAGCAAGATGATCTTTAACTAGATGATCTTCAGGTCCCTTCTAACCCAAACCATTCTATAGTTGTGTGCTTCACTGGGTAACAGACTGCTCCATGCAAATAATAACTCACTAGCAAATAAAGTTACGCAGCCAGAACCTGACCAAAACCCCTCTAACTTTTTGCCTCTTTGTCATGACAGGCAAGACAAATATGGCAGTAAAAGAATGGTGTGGGCATTTTGTACTCTATCCCAGGCAATATTTGGAATTAAAACACTGCATCAAGGACTTGGAGTGTGGCTCAGAAGCTGCAGAACTTTTCATGTCTGTTTCCAGCAGTCAGCCTGCAGCAGAGCCAGGATGTCTGTATATTTTGGTAACAATATATACAAAAGATGAAGTTCATGTGTTTCAGTGGGTAAGTGTCTGACTTCAATACCCATAAGTCTCATCCATGAGTAGATGTGGAGATAGCTTGGTGGCCGCTGCCCATCTGTTTGCTGACCACCTGCCCTTCAAGGGTGGTATATAGAGGGCTACACATGTTCCTGCAAGGTGACAACCTTAAACTGCAAAAAATGTGTATTTTTTTCTAACATGCAAATTTTCATTCCTGCTAATTTTACCTCAGGGAGCTATCATTCCAGCAGAGGAGCAGGAGAAGCAATTCCATGAAAGAAGGATGTAGCAAGGTGGAGGTCAGTCTCCCAAGAAACAAGCAATAGGACAGGAACAAACAGCCTGAAGTTGCACCATAGGAATTTTAGGTTGGATATGAGGAACAATTTCTTCCCCAGAGAGTTGTCAAGGCCTGGACCAGGAGGCCCTGAGTAGTAGTGGGATCACCATCCCCTGAGAGGTTTCAGAGCCATGAAGATATGGTGCTTAGGGACATGGTTTAGTGGTGAAATGGCAGTACTGGGTTAATGGTTGAACTTGCTGATATTAAAGGTCTCTTCTGACTAAAACAGTTCTATGAGTCTCTAAGCAGCAGAGAGCAGCAGTGCGCCAAACCCCTGCAGCTGAATCTGTAGGAAACTCATGTGCTGGAGCCTTGAAATATGCTCCTCAGCCTGGAGCAGTTTTCAGAGCATGTGTAGACATATTGTCAGGGTACACAAAAAAGCTTGTACTGAGACTGCCTGTTCTGCAAGTGCCTGGAGAACAAGGTATTTCAGTTCCTAGGATTATAAATTGATGCTTAGCTGTTTACAGGGCAGATGCAGAAAAATACCATGTGTAACACCACCAATCCCTTTGGTACCAACCAGTTTCTTTGGTAGTTAGATTCATAACTACCCACTCTTCAGTTTATTGATCCTTGTGCCTTGGCATTTTTTTAAACTAAAGGTGATTTAAGACTCCCAAGTTGGACAGTCTCTCTTCATGGTCATAGTCAATGCTGAACTCCACCAGTTTCTTCTCTACAGGAGGTGTCTCTGCCTGGCTGGTGAATCTGTCTGCCCTGGATCCAAACCATTCCTTATTTAAAGGCAGTTTTGTTTCCTGGTCTCTCCCAAGATCTCAAGGTGAACCAGCAGACAAAATTGCTGCCTTTCCATAGGTGTTCAACAACAGTGGCACTTCTTAATGTCCTGCAGTGGAAGAATAGGTCCTTCAGTTAGTTGAACTCTACTAGATAACAGCAGAGCTGAGATTGTCTCTCGTCTTGCTTCTTGATGACTTTATCTGCCTGATCTGTTTCAAAATTTCAAAGTGGACAATCAATAGCAACATCAAGACTTAATCAGTCTGCAGGCACCCACTGGCGCAACAGAACCATAGACATGGTCTTGGTGCTCAACGAGGTGCATCTAGGTGGAAGAGATAGGAGCAGGAGTCTAGATCTGCAGGTCTGGTCCCCAGAGATTTCTCAACAGGGCGTAGGATTGTTGGCGGGACAGGCCTTCTGGGCACCACATCCCTGGGGTGCATGGAGATAGTGTTAACCCAGCTCCATGTGTGTGATGACTTGGAAGAGGGGTTTGATCCTGAAGCTGTACCCTGGTGGTGGATGTTCTGTTAGATGCTGTACAGGTACCAAGTCACTTTTGCTTAATGGCATGATCCAAACACCCCAGCATACTTCATCCCTTGGTTATTCCTGTTCTGGGTAATTTTTCCCCACTGACTACATGAGCCAGGCTGGGCTGTGGAGCTGGTGAGTTGGATGTCAGCAGGAAGAGGGTTGTGGTTTTAAAAACAAACCAAAAAAAGCAGAATCATTCATGTGTTCCATTTGTGTGTGCTTTTCTTTCTTTACCTAAAGCTGCCTGCCCACTGCTTTCATCTCAGGTGAATCCCATCTGTAACACAAAAAAACAAAAACAAAAAAAAAAAAAAAAAAAAAAAAAAAAAAACAAAAAAAAAACCACAAAAAAAACCAAAAAACAAAAAAAAAAAAAAAAAAAAAAAAAAAAAAAAAAAAAAAAAAAAAACAACAAAAAAAAACCCACAAAAAAACCCAAAGCACAAATAAAACAAACCTTCTTGAATGAGAAAGGTCAGAAGGAAATCCAGTCCCACAAAGAGAATATTATAGTATTGAATCATGGAAATGCAAGCCTGGAAGGAGCCTCAGGTGGTGGATCACTCTGCCAGTCACTGAGATGATAAAGCTGTAGCTCCATTGTCAGGTGCTTAGAATCATAGAATTGTTTCACTTCAAAAAGACCTTTAAGATCATTGAGTCCAACCATTCTCTAACTCTAGCAAGTGTGGTGCTAAACCATGGCCCTCATGCAACTCTGAGACACCACCGGGAATGAGGATTAAACTACAACCCTGTTGCAGTGTTTGAGAACCATTTCAGGGAAGAAATTTCCTCTGATATCCAACCTAAACCTCCCCTGGTGCAAATTGGGGCCATNCTTTGGCCTTTCCCGTGGTGGTGTTACAAACCTGGCAGGAAAGCTGCCCAGCAAAAAAGGACTTGTGGGTGCTAGTTGACAGCAGCTGAAGATGAGCTAGTGTGTGTCCAGGTGGCCAAGAAGGCCACCAGCGTCCTTGCCTGGATCAGCAATGGTGAGGCCAGCAGGAGCAGGGCAGAGATTGTCCCCCTTCACTTGGCACTGGCTGCACTTTGAGTACTGGCTTTGAGTTTTGGGCCTCTCATTCCCAAGAAAGACATTGAGGGGCTGGAGCATGTCCAGAGAAAGACAACAAAGCTGGTGACGGGTCTGGAGAACAAGGCTGGTGAGGAGCAACTGAGGGAATTGGGGGTGTTTAGTCTGGAGAAGAGGAGGCTGAGGAGAGACCTCATTGCCCTCCACAGCTCCCCGAAAGGAGGTTGGAGGGAGGTCTGGGTTGGGCTCTGCTCCCTAGTCTCAGGTGACAGGAGGAGAGGGAATGGCCTGAAATTGTGCCAGGGGGAGTTAGGTTGGAGTTTGGGAAGAATTTCTTTTCAGCAAAAGTGGTCAGGCATTGGAACAGGCTGCCCAGGGAGGTGGTGGCGTCACCATCCCTGGAGGTGTTCAAGAAACATGTGGACATGACACTTGGGGGCATTGTTTGATGGCCATGATGATATTGAGTTGTTGGTTGGACTCAACAACCTAAAGACCTTTTTCAACTCAAAGAATTCCATGATTCTATGATGCAGTGGAAGTGAAACATCAAAAGTGATTGAAAGTGTATTTGAAGATATGTAACCTGTGGCAGACCTTAATATTTACAAATGAGAAACTGAATAAGTATTTACTACTCTGATCATTGACAGCAAACAAGTAAACCATGAGATACCCTTTGAAACAGCAAAATGGAAAAAAATTTAAAAATCTATAATTTTAATCAAAAGTTTGTTTCAGTCATTGAAATTCTGTTATTGCTGCTTACAAACATTAAAGTCAATCAAAACATCAGTAGCCTGCCAGATCAATATTTTTAATATGTTTGCATTGCAGTGCTGCAGATTTTTGGCTAATGGATCTCACCCATATTGATTTCCATGGGAAATGTTAGCCTGATACTGAAATAATTAAAAAGAAAAAAAAGAAGAAAAAGGGAAAAAAAGAAAGAAAGCCTGGGATTATTGGTTTGGAATTTTGAAGGAGATAGAAGTATAAAAATTGGTTATTGACTGAATTGCTTGGGGTGAATGAACCTTGGGCACTTGCAATAAACTTGTAGCACAGGGTCATTACCGAATACTACCTTAGTCCCTTAAACCTAAACTCAGTCAATAACCTATTATAAGAATGCAAATTGTGGTGAAATAACATCACAGGTCATTTTCAGAGCAGCAGGATATTCATAAGCATTTACATATATGGATGGATGTGTGAAACCACCTCTGGGGTGTGCACAACAGCTGATTTTCAACCTTGTTTTAATACGTTGAGTTTGAGTTGGTGTTAGTCACAGATTCACAGAATGGTAAGGGTTGGAGGGGACCTCTGGAGATCATTCAATCCAACCTCCCTGATAAAACAAGGTCACCCACAGCAGGTTGCCCAGGATCACATCTCCAGAGATGGAGACTCCACCACTTCTCTGGGCAACCTATTCCAAGGCTCCATCACACTTAAATTAGGCAGACATGGGGATTATTTCTGTCCATAATACCAGGTGATATAAATCAGTTCTCCTTTACTCTTCATTCTCAAACAGGGACTGGATGAGTTTACTGCAAGTAGGGCAAAGTGTTCCAGACTAGAATACTATTTTTTATTGACAGTTACCTGAAACACCTGAGAACAGAGTTAGTTACCTTTTGGTTACTGCTCAAGAAACACTCTGAGCCTGTGTTTTGCGCTGTGCTGGGGATTGGTAGCTCAAGTGTTTCTGCTAAACATGGGGACTGCAGTAGGCAAGCTGTGGAGTGAAATATATTTCCACCTGAGCTGTATAAATATTTAACAAGTATGTACTGACACAGCAGTGGTAACTCAGTGCCTGAGGAAGTATGGGAAAGAGATATCGTGTTTATGTTTCATCATTAGAGGGCTGGGTGGAGGGGAACTTCTTGAATTTCAAAAAGGATAGGTGCAGAGTCCTGCAACTGGGGAGGAATAACCTCCTGCACCAGTACAGGTGAGGGGATGACCTGTTGGGAAGCAGCTCCCTGGAGAAGGACCTGGGAGTGCTGGTGGACTAGTTCACCATGAGCCAGCAATGTGCCCTTTTGACCAAGAAGGCCAAGGTTGCCCTGGGGTGCATCAAGAAGAGTGCAGGCTGCAGGTTGAGGGAGGTTCTCTTCCCACTCTAATCTGCCCTAGTCAGACCACATCTGGAGTGCTGGGTCCAGTTCTAATGGCTTCCCAGTTCAATAGAGATATGGCATTACTGGAGACAGTCCAACAGA
>WBNM01013213.1:3097-14289 GCA_013399055.1 Ramphastos sulfuratus | reverse complement strand
CTCCCAAACCATCACAGTTGGTTATTAGGAGAGGCTTCTTGACTGAAAAGGTTCTGGAACAGCCTCCCCAGGAGTGGTTGAATCCCCATTCCTAGCAATGTTTCAAAGAGACAGAGATGTGCTCATGGACATAGTTTAGCACCAGCCTTGGCAGTTAGGGGAGCAGTTGGACTTGATGATCTTAAAGGTCTCTTCCAACCAGAACAATTCTATGATTCCATGGGTAAAAGCTAGAAAATGAGAGTGGATGGCAGTGATGCTCAATATTTATTGCTTAAGGTACTTCTCAGCATTATCAGAAAACAGTGTAAATACTGCATCTGTTGTCCCTGGAAAATGCCAGAAAATATTACTGGTTTATGATGTGGGAGGAAGGAAATGAAAAAGATATGATGCTGAAAAATTGTACACTTTAGGAGAGTGAATTGACTGAACAATTTGTAAAGTTTTACACTTGGCTGTGTGAAAACTCCCTCCACTGATCTGAGTTTCAAATTTATAAATCATCCATCTCTGAGCCATGGAAGTGCTGTGTAAAAATGGACTTCATCGAGTGCTTGGGGTTGGAAGTGGCCTCTGGAGATCATCAATTCCAAACCCTCTGCAAAGCAGGGTCACTTAATGCACGTCACACAGGAACACACCCAGGTGGGTTTTGGAAATCTCCAGAGGAGGAGACTCCACAGCTTCTCTGGGCAGACTGCTCCAGGACTCCAGCACCTTCACAGTGAAAGTTTTTTTTTTTCTCAAGCTGAGATGGAATTTCCTGTGATTGAATTTACATCCATTTGCCTTTCATCCTGTCACTGGGTATCACTGACAAGAGCATGGCTCCATCCCCCTGACAGCCACCCTTCAGATACTTGCAGACATTGATAAGGTCCCTCCTCTGCCTTCTCTTTTGCAGACTAAGCAGCCCCAGGGCTCTCAATCTTTCCTTGTAATCCCTCAATCATCTTTTTATCTCTCCAATGAATTATCTGAAGCAGTTCCCTATCACTCTTATGCTAGGGAGCCCAGAACTGGACCAAATATTCCAGATGTGGTCTACCTAGGGCTGAGCAGAGGGAGAGGAGAACTTCCCTTGACCTGCTGGCCACACTTTTCTTAATGCATCTGATTGTACTGTTTGGCCACCAAGGCACATTGCTGTCCCACAGAGAACTTATCAACCAGGACTCCAGTGTTCTTCCTTGTGGGTCTGTTCTCCAGCAGGTGAACCCCTAACCTGTACTGGTGCCTGCTGGTATTCCTCCCCAGGTTCAGCACTCAGAGTTATCCTTGCTGAACTTCATTAGGTTTGTTTTTGCCCAGGTCTCACTCAGTGGCAGCACAGCCCAACAGGGTGTCAGCCACTCCTCCAGTTTGGTACCATCAGCAGATTTGGTCTTTTCCTGATTCTGTGTTGCTCAGAAATTTCCCAGCATGACTTTTTTTTCATGGAAAATACTGAGATTGAAGGTCTCAGTTTGGGCTAAATTCTGATTGTCAGCTGGCCAAGCTCCTTGTTCATTTTTTCAGTGCTCGCTCACGGCGAAGGTTCTGTAGGTAGCTCTGGGAAACAAAATATTTGATAACTGAATGGGACCTTGACTTCTCCTTAAATCAAATGTGGCATTTTCACATGAGGGGTGTGATATTTGCTCAGAAATGTTCTCCTCTGTGCCTTCAGCATTTGTTGGTTTGGGTTTGTTTTGTTCTGTTTTATTCATCCCTGAAATGGGAATTCTATTTTTCCATACTGGGTTGCAGGAGGCACTGCTCTTGTGTTAGAATTACAGCTGTGTTTCTCTAGTTTGGGGGGGATTGCTCCACCAGGAAGGATTTTAACAAACAAAATCTAGTTAAATCACATCAGGAGAAAATTAGGGACCCGATGATAAATTGGGAAGGTTTTAGCAGTGTGCTTCTGGCAAACTCTTACAACAGAGTGCAAATATAATCATTTTCTGAAACTTTTAAAATGTGGCCAAGTACAAACAGGTTGGCTCGAGGACATCTCCTTGAAGGCTGCTAACTCTTGGATAAATTTACAAGTACCACTGCAAATTATCAAAGTATTAAGGTGATTTAAGAAACCAGCTGGGGAAATGAATATCATGAGGATTGGTAAATGACCTTAATAAAAGGCTTGATGCTGTTTCCTCCTGTCTTCTGACAATACTCAAGAGGACCTGGGAAAGAAATTGAAGTCATTTTCATGCAAAACTGAGGTTGGAATATGAAGTTGGGAGCATGTAGGTTCCACAACAAGAAAAGCTTAGGGTTTTTTTCGTTTGTTTTTTGCCTGAGAAAGGGGTGGGAGGGAGGAAAGTGAGAAAAGGTGGCCTAGCAAAACATCACTTTTAGAAGTGATGTTTGGGCAGTCACATTTTCCTTTCACTTTCAGTCACCTTCATGGCAATTATTTCACTTAACTTTCTTTCTCTTTGTTATTGTCTTCTTCTCCTTCCCCCCCTTTTTTGTGCTCTTCCCTCTCTCTTTTTTTTCTTCTTAGGTTTAAAACAGCTGCAGAAGAATATCTCCATGTGCCTCCTAAGATGTGCTTTTAAAAATATAATGATGAGTTCTATGCATCCCTTTCCAGAACATCCAAAACATTTCACTTGCACAGATTTGGGTTTGTTCAGTTATTGCCACAGAACAGCCATCCTGTAAGAGGTGTTAGCAGTTCCAAAGGAGTACACCAGCACATGGAAATTATGGAGGTATTGAAGAATTTGAATGACATTAGGGTGGAAGTTGGAATAAGAAAAAAAAAATAATGAAGGAAATCAGAACTTGGAGAAAATAGGGATGTGTATGAGAATTATTAAAAGCACTGTGGAAGCTCATTGCAGTAGATATCTCTACATCCTAAAGAAAGAATTCTGCTCTAAAACATACACTCTGAGTAAGCAATGAGTAAAGGGTATTTTATCAGTCTAATTATAAAGACTTGGGCTGCAGGAAAGAAGACTTCTTGCTGGTAGTCCCACTGAGTAACTTCTGACTGCACAAATACCCCAACAGACAGAATAAGATTTAACCTGAGCAGCAGTGTCCTTGTTTCAAACATGTAGTGATGTCTCCCAAGTGATGCAAGACACCTGCTTGTCAGCAGTGTCTGAATTACAGCACCATGGTTGCTGTCTTTTCTTTCTTACCATCTTGACTGACTTCAAGCTGTTCACCTTGTGTTTCATTTGTATCTCATTTGGTAGTAGCATGTAGAGTAGGTCACCACTGCCTCAGTTAGTGCTAAGTCTGTATTTTACTCTTGGCCTGGGGAGAAGCAGCCCAGCTGCAATCTCACATCAGTGCCACTTCTGCATCCCCCTGGGTTACTCTTGGATGCTTTCTGTGTAAGTACTGACCACTGTTAGGCTACTCCATGCATGCATGAAGCTCCACTTTGCTGTAGGCAGTAGTTGAAGGCATGGAGATGAAGATATTCCTTCCCCAATCATTCAAACATCATAGAGGTGCTGTTCTGTGCCAGACAAGAAATCTGGATGTGCTGAGGACTTTGTTTAACATTTAAGCTGCAATAAAAGAAGTGAGCAGAAAGCTGAATGCAGCCAAAGCTCCTGAGTGCTACAGCAAGCTGGAAAATCACACACAAGTCCATGATAGTCTTGTAACACTATTTTCAACTGTGGTGTTGTTTGAAGTCCTATCGTAGAAAGCCATTTGGAGGTGCTTTAGTCAGTGGATGTGGGAAACTTCTGCCATGACATTTAATTTTGCTGTGCTTTATTTCTTGTTTTCCAATCTCCTCATTGCCAGGAAGGTTGGGGCACCATTTCCATAAATGCATTTTGCTAAAATAAATCACTGGCTGTAGGATAGAGACTGAAGCCACTCTTAAGGTGGTTGTTGCCTTCAGTAAGTGTTGCAGGTGGTGATGAATTAGCTCACAGCAATTAGTGAAGCTGGTTTATGCCCAGCAGAAGAGAAGGCAGATGAGTCCAGCATGTGGAACAGAGGGGAAATTCTCACAGCAGGGGCAGAGACAGACTTCAGAATTGAAAACAGAAGACCCATAAGGTGTTATTGGCACATGCTTGCAGAGGACATGGGAATGCAGTAGGTGGGTGGGAGTCATAAGGTGATCTTAGTCCAGTCAAAGCTTGTGGCACAGCAGGGGAAACGTGAGATTTTCATGGGTTGTTTCACTTCTATAAAGGCATGGGGGTGAGGTAATGAAGCATAGAATGGTTTAGGTTGGAAGAGAACTCGGAGCTCATCTACTGCAACCTCCCTGCCTTGTGCAGGGATGCCTCTCAACTAGCCTTGGTTGCCCAAGGGCTGTCCAGCCTGGCCTTGAACACCTCCAGGGAGGGAACATCCACAACATTTCTAGGCAACCTATTCTAGAGTCTCACCACCTTCCTACTGAAGAACATCTTCCTAAGATCCAGTCTAAACTTACTCTTCATCAGTTTAAAACCATTGCCTCTAGTCCTGTTGCTAGACACCTTTATAAGAAGTCTCCAGCTTTCCTGTAGTCTCTCTTCAGGTAATTTGTGAAACAGCATAAAGAAGAGAGACATAGACATGGTAGAGGAACATTTAGTCTATCTCATGTCTCTCAGTAGTGCTCAGGAAAACTCCAGCAGTAGGTCAGATTGTGAAGTAGCAGAAGGAGGTTGTAAAATAAAATCTAGAGGAAAGGCTGTTACATTACTCATCCAAGAGACTGAGCTTGGAGAAAAGAAGAAAGCTGAGGGGGAAAAAAAGGCTGAATAGTGCTTGAAAATTGATGTAAAGGGAGAGGTGAAATAGAGCTTGTCTTCTCTAGCCCCAGGGAAACATGCTTTTAGAGATGCTGTGGAGGCTGTGTTTCCTGGTTGTTTTTTGCTCAAACAAGGAAAGGAACAAAGTCCATGTAATACTACTTTGGACACTTCAGGTTTGCATTTGCTGTCCAGGATCAGCATCTCTGTCATATGATTTAAAATATCCAGGAGGATATAGCAGAAAATATTTTTTTTTCTTTCTTTGAGCCTAGCTTACAGACTACCTCTGCTTCACTTCAGCAACTCCCTGACTGAGCATTATTATTTCTCTGTTATTTCTGTATCACCTGTCCTATTTCATGCTCTGCATGTGTGATGATTAAGCTATGTTGGCTGAAGAAGCTTTGTTCTCTTCCATGATTCTAAAGGTAGCCTAGCCTGGATGCCTCAGTTTTACATGTTTATGGTTTCATGGCACCAAACTAATCCCTAAGCTGCCTGTGGGTTTACCATATAGAATCATAGAATGATTTTGGTTGAAAAAAGATCTTTATGATCACTGAGCCCAACCATTCCCTACCTCTACCAAGGCTGGTGCTAAAGCATGTCCCTCAGCACCACAATCTCTGCCTCTTTGAAACACTTCCAGAGTTCAGGATTCAACCACCTCCCTGAGCAGCTTCTTTCAATCTTTGAAAACCCTTTCAGTCAAAAAGTCTCTTCTAATATCCAACCTGCACCTCTCCTGGTACAACCTGTAGCCATTTCTTCTCATCCTATCACTGGGGAGAAGAGTACCAGCTGCAAACTAATGTATTAATGTTTCATTTCCATCTTGCCCTTTTTTTCCATAGAAGCAACATTTATATATGGCAGAGAGCTGCCTGTGTTGCAGCATCCAAATATCCAACACTTCAGGAATCATGAATAAGAGAAACAGGATAGGTGACAGGGGACAAAACCTTATTGATTATGGCTTTTTTTACAATTTACTCCTCAAAAATCTTGCTGACCAAAAATCCTCAATATAGCCTCCATCAGTTCCTAAAATTGACTAATATCAGACTGTCCAGTATAGGAATTTATTTACTTTCTTCAAGGAAACTCAAAGCTTTTCACATTTGTGTTTTGGTTTGCATCTCCTCCTCCACCCTTTCATTTATATTTTTTTTTAAAGTCTTCTTTCTAGCAACTCCCAGCTGCCTCCTGTTGACATTACTGTAGATGTTTCTAGTGCAGAAGAAGGTCAGTTTGAAAGGCTCTGTGTTTTGAATTAAGTTCTTTATTATGACACTTTTAAGCCTATTAATTAGGTGAGTCATATTCTTGATCTTTACAAATAATCATGAAAGAATTACTCAAGGACCACAAGCTACATCTCTAAATGGAAGCAGTCTTCTAGATATGTAATGCTAAAATGCTAGGAACTATCAAAACAGAAGAACTTCAAGCCACAAAACAAACCCCACATAATTAAGACAGAGAGAAATGTATAATGACCACTGAAATATAAAGGGGAAAAATACCTGAATGCATGCAAGCTCTCCTTGAGTCTCTCTCTCAGGAGACATTCAGAACCCATCTGGATGTGTTCCTGTGTGACCTGCTTTGACAGGAGGATTGGACTGGATGATCTTTCCGGGTCCCTTCCAACCCTTAACATTCTGTGATGCCTATATCAAATCCCATAGATGCTGTGATGAATCATCTGTAGTCCCTGCAAACATCAGATCTCTCAATTGTAAATGTAATTCATATTAGCTAAAAGAATTGCTTTCAAATGATGATGTATTTATGGAATCACAGGGTGGATTGGGTTGGAAATGGCCTTTAAAGGTCATCTAGTTCAACCTCCCTGCACTAAACACAGACACCTGCAACCATGGCAGGTTGCTCAGAGCCCCAAACAACCTGACCTGGAATGGTTCCAGAGGTGGAGCATTTACACCTCTCTGGGCAACCTGGGTGAGAGTCTCACCCTCCTCAACATAAAAATTTTCTTCCTTCTCAGTAGTCTAAATCTTCCACTTTGAGGTTAAACCATCACCCCTTGTCCTGCCACAACAAGCCCTAAGAAAAAATGTGTCCCCATCTTTTTGATTGCTCTTTACACACTGGAAGGCCACCAGAAGGTTTCCCTGGAGCATTCTCTTCTCCAAGCTGAATGACCCCAACTCTCTCAGCCTGGCCTCATAGCAGAGGACTTCCAGCCCTTCCAGCATTGCCCTACTCCAACAGGTCCCTGTCTCTGCTGTGCTGAGGACTCCAGAGCTGGTCTCAACAGAGCACAGCAAAGGAGCAGAATCTCCTCCCTCCACCTCAAGGGAACATCACATTTAACAGAATAACTTTTATGAAGTCATTCAAAGAAGAAATATGGGCACCAGCGTTAATAAATCCTATGGTAGTGTACAACTGCTGAAATCAGAGACTGTTTGAATACACTTGGAACATCTCCTTAGATATCATAATAAGGAGAATTAAAGGATAATGATTTTATCTTATAAATATGTGCTTTAGTGGGGAAAAAAAAAGGAGCTAAGAGTATTAATAATTAAATATTATACTGCAAAGTGTGGGTTGTTTTTGCACTTAGCAATGTGCAATTGCATCTACCCAGAGGGAGCAGCAGTACGTTAAGTAAATCTGGATTCTGAATTGATTGAACCTTGTGGATAGTACCTGGGTCCTTCTGGGAGGGGTGACATAGATGGATTTATTACTAATTTTAAGGGGGAAATGGATTGTAGTTGAGAAAGGGATAAATCTAGCTCAGTGCTCGCACATGTTTGGAGAAGAGGAGGGGATCTTATTGATTAACCTCTAACCACTTTTATCGTCAGAGGTAAAGGAGGCAGAATTTGTTGTTGCAGACCTTAATTCATCCATCTTGGGACACTTTATCTCAGTTTGAGATGTAGGTGACATTTGCTTCTTCCAAATGGTGAGAGCTGAGTGTTGCAGCACTGGCATGCATCTTGCATGAGAGGTGGCGAAGTCACGGCCAGCGGCGTGGGTGGACAGAACAGTAAGCTGGCTGGAAGAAGATGTTCTACTTAGTATAACTTGCAGGAGAGACCAGGACCCTTTTCTTTACCTCTGCTCAGCCTCAGCAGCCCTTGCTAATGCAAAAAGCATGTTGATAGGGAACATGGTGTGAGAACTGCAATTCATGAAAGCTGCTGTTTTGTCCTTGACCTTTACATTTCAGCACTTGCACAGCCTGCTGGAGTCTGTTGTTAAATGCCAGCCTGGAGTTACGAAGGCATGAAAAATTATCAATTATAAAAAGAATTGCCTTGCAAATGAAGATCAATACCAGCCCTCCTGTTGAGGCAAACAGAGCCACGTGCAAAAGCGTTCCGGGGGAAGTTGTATTCGGACAGCACGAGAAGCAGCAGGGTGGAGGAGGCCACTTTCTGCTGTGGAGAAGTCAGCATGAAGAGCATTGTGACTTGTGGGGAGGTGGAGTTCATAGCAAGGCAGTCACCTGAATATTCTGTAGTTCCAGTAATAATAATATTCTGTAGTTTGCTCTGCAGCGGGCACCACACTACCTGTGCTCTGCAGCGGGCACCACACTACCTGTGCTCTGCAGCAGCCACCTGTGCCACCTTGCAGCACTACCTGTGCTTTGCAGCAGTTTCCAGCTGTGCAAACAGGAAAGGGATCTTGGGGTGTGACGATAACAAAATCCTCAAACAGTGGCTTGTGCAACTAGAGCAAGGTGGGTGTGGATCTCTTCCCCTAGTAACAAGATGTGATGATTTGGGAGTTACCTGTCCTGTGTCCATCCCCCCCCCTCCACTCTATGAAAATCACCCAGACTAGACTCAGCCAGCTGGAAGTTAAGGACTGAAGCTCTATTTACAGCTTAGCACAATTTACAAGCAGATTATACACAATATGCACAAATATTTACAGAAATGTNATTAGACTCAAACCAGCACACAAGATGAGAAGAAATGGCCTCAAGTTGCACCAGAGGGGATTTAGGCTGGACATTAGAATAAACTACTTCACTGAAAGGGTTCTCAAAACACTGGAACAGGCTTCCTGTGCAGCCAATCAAATCCCCATTCTTGGAGGTTTTTGAAAGAGGCAGAGATGTGGTGCTGAGGGGCATAGTTTAGGACCAGCCTTGGTAAAGAATGGTAGGACTCAAAGTGTTTGAGGATAGGTTGGATGAGGCCTTGAGCCTAGTGGGAGGTGTCCCTGCCTATGATGAAGGGTTGACACTAGATGATCTTTGAGGTCTCTTCTAACCTAAAGCATCTGTGGTCCAGAGGAGGGCCACAAAGATGATCAGAGGGCTGCAACAGCTCTGCTATGAGGACAGGCTACAAGAGAAGCAGCAGGAGAAGAGAAGGCTTCCAGACGACCTTATAGTAGCCTTCCAGGATCTGAAGGGGGCTACAGGAAGGCTGGGGAGGGACTATTGACAAGGACTTACAATGACAGGACAAGGGGCAATGGGTTTGAACTGGCAGAGGGGAGATTTAGACTGGATGTTAGGAGGAAGTTCTTTGCAGTGAGGGTAATGAGACACTGGAACAGGTTGCCCAGGGAGGTTGTGGAGCACAGTGATTCTGTGCTCCACAATGTCCCTGGAGGTGTTTAAGGCCAGGTTGGATGAGGCCTTGAGTGACCTGTACTAGTGGGAGGTGTCCCTGCCTATGGCAGGGGGTTGAAACTGGATGATCTTTAAGGTCCCTTCCAACATTACCATTCTATGATTCTATGATGTTAAAGATCCTTTCCAAGTGAAATTATTCCCTGATTCTGTACCAGTGAGGTTTGCCTATCAAGGGCTAGTGGATGTGTAGTAGCATGCTGAAGCCCAAAGTAGGGAATGGCTCATGTAGTCTTCTAAACAGCCACAGCCACCAGGCCTTTGCAAGAGCAGTAGGACCTAATAGAAAAACCATGGCACATTAACTGCTATTTAGCACTGGTGCTAAGTTATGGTTTAAAAGTATTTCCATAAATCTTTTCTGACACACTACAATGCTTGCAAGGAAATGATGTGATCCAGGATAGGCTATTTGCAAGTCCTGAGTAGTGAAATTTCATCTGTTTTACCTCTTTGATCTTCTTCTGTTCCTCAAGCGCTTTCCATGGTGGACATGTCCAAGAGAAAATTATGAAGAGAATATCAAAAGCAGGAAAAATTACACCAATTTAAGGGAACTGCCAGATTTTTCCATTCTGATCTGCAAATTACTACTTGTTATAAAGTATAGCAATAGAACAAAACATACAAGGGCACTATTAATTATCTTTAAAACCTTCAGAAATAAAAAGCTTCCCTTAGATTGCTGCTTGGTATTATACTTTTTTTAAGCACTTTAGAAAATTGCATCTTAGATGAGATAAATGCAGCTGCACATTTAAATTAAGATTAACTTCAGGCTAGTAATCTCATTTACTGTTCAGCAATTTTAATTCAAGTCAAGACTGCACAATTAGTGTCATCATCCTGCTGGTATTTCTCGTTGCTTTGTGGCTGTATTTACTGGTGTTGAGACAAGACAAGTCATATGAAGTGTAAGTCAAGATAATACATTATTCACAGGAGAATAGGTCAGCAAGGATGGCTGGAGCAGCCTGATGAGCTGGACTTCCCTTCAGCCATTCTGTGTTAGCTCTGAGAAGGTCTCATTAAAACACTTGACAATCTTAATAAATTTCCATTTTAATACAGAGATAAATTTATTGCAAACTGTGTTCTGCAAAGTGTTTGTGGTGTTGTAGGGTTTGTTTTGTTTTGTTTTCCCTACTCTTTTATTTGCAGGCTTAAAGTTATAGCTGTTTGGAATATTTATGTTATGGTGTAGTGGAGGGGTTATTAATTAATGCAAGATGATCTTTGATCACGTTGGATGATTCTGTGCTCCACAACCTCCCTGGAGGTGTTCAAGGCCAGGCTGGATGAGTCCCTGAGTGACCTGTACTAGTGAGAGGTGTCCCTGCCTATGGCAGGGGGTTGGAACTGGATGATCTTTGAGGTCTCCTTCCAACCTTACCATTCTATGATTCTATAATTCTATAGGATTTTTAAAAAATAATATTGTTTATTAATATTCAATATTCAGAACTGTCACCACCCCAATCACTAATTTTAATAATAATTGGTTCTTTGCATCAATAATGGAAACTTTATACATGTAAATAACAGGCTCTAGCAATAACCAGTGATAATATAGAACATCAATTGAACCGGCAGAGAAGGCTTTGCGGTCAGTGCACTGCTTGTGGTCAGCTCACTGCTTGCTCACCAAATGGCCTCAAGGAGCTCCTTTCTGCTTGTGGCAGAAGGCAATGGTGAATTACAAGAGGCTTAAGTATTTACTCACAAAATACTATCTCCCGATTTGCAGGGCTGGCTACAGCTTCAGACAGTCCCCAAAGCATGTGGCGGGGTTGCCGTCGGTGGTCTCAAAGCCGTTAGAAGCTTTGGAGTTTCCCCAG
>WBNM01013212.1:1218-19128 GCA_013399055.1 Ramphastos sulfuratus | reverse complement strand
CAGAGTAAAGGGGCAGAATGAAACCAAACCAAAACTCTCTTGTTTTCTTATAGTCTCAAAGGGAAAAACAAATAAACAAAAACACAAATACAAACAAGCAAAAAAACTTATGCTGGAGGTCATCACTAAGCATGATGAGGAAAAGATTATCAAGAGCATCTATCATGGATTCACAAAGGGAAAGTCACATTTGATCAGTCTGGTACACTTCTATGATGGTGTGATTAGCTGGGTAGATGAGAGGGAAGCAGTGGATGTTGTCTACCTCCACTTAAGAACAGCTTTTGACACTGTCTCCCATGACATTCTCAAAGGAAATGTGGGTTCAATCGTGTGGGATCTAGCTGAAGGCTTGTAGCTAGTGGTCAGTAACAGGTCAAGTTTTATTCAACATATTCATCAATGACCTGGGTTAAGGAGCAGGGTGTGCTCTCAGCAGGTTTGCTGAGGGTACAGAACTGAGAGGAGTGGCTGACACACAGAAAGCTGTGCTAGAATGCAATGAGATTGGGACAGGCTGGAGAGTTGGGCAGAGTAGACACTAAGAAAGTTCAAATGAGCAAGTGTAGAGTCCTGCAGCTGGGGAGAAATAACCCCATGCACCAGCAAAGGCTAAAGATTGATCTACTGGAAAGCAGCTCCTTGGAGAAGGACTTGGGAATCCTGGTGGAAAAGTTAATCATGAGCTGGAAAGATGCCTTCATGGAGAAGGCAGTCAGCAGTATTCTGGGGTCCATTAAGAAGAATGTGACCAGAAGGTCAAGGGAGGTTCTTCTTCCCCTCTACTGTGCCAGGTGAGGCACAGTAGGTGCCCAGGTGTGTCCAGTTCTGGGCACTCTTCAAGAGTGACAGGCAAGTACCAAAGATAGTCCACCAAGATGATTAGGGGATTGGAGCATCTCTTTTACAAGGAGAGGTTGAGATATCTGAGATTCTTTAGTGTGGAAAAGAGAAGACTGGCAGGGGGTATTATAAATGCTCATAATGTCAAGAAGATAGGGCAGTCTCTTTTCAGTGGTGCCCAGTGATAGGACAAGGAACAATGGGTACAAACTAGAACACTTAACCATAAGGAAAACCTTCTTTGGGGGTGACAGACCACTGGACTAGACTGCCCAGGGAGGTTGTAGAGACTCCTTCTCTGGAAACTTTCGAAACTTACTGTTGTGGTAGGCCTAAACAGGCCAAATTAGGCTTGTACATGTCCTGGCTTTCCCAGGCATGTTTTTCTGCTCTCCCTCCTTCTGTTTTGGGGAGAGCAACCACGGAAAAAGGGACAAAGAACCTGGAGCCACTAAGTCTGGAGTCTGTGGCCTGCCCAGCAACTGTGGTAAACAGGGTGCACACGGTTGCCTTGTGCAAGGCTGTGTTCTGCCCAAAAAAGGGTAAAGCAAGCCTATGGCTTCACCCAATATGGCCAAATCTTGGCTAACTGCCATTTGATTGGCTATCCTGTGTCCAAAGGCCCATTAGTCTCAGGCTGTATTGGATAAAAGGAGATGAGCAGGGAACACAGGGTCCGTGCTTTTGCCATTACAAGGTGTGTCTGCTATTGCATCTGTGCCTGCTGCCTCATTGATTCTGAGCTGAGGCTCTGATACCTCCACGCATTCGGCCTGCACAGCCAGCATGACAGCGTGCCCAGACTGCACACCGCAAGACATCTGCCTGCNTGAAAATAATATATATTAAAAAAAAAATTTAAAAATAAGGTTTGTTTGCCTTTTTTTTTTTTTCCAAGCAGTACATTTCCAAACAGTCATATGTGAACAACTAAAAAAGATTGTGCATATATATATATATATATATATACATAAACATACAAATATATGTATCTCTATATATCTGTCTCTCTCTATATGTGTGTCTCTCTCTATATGTGTATATATATGTATCTCTCTATATCTATCTATATATATGTATCTATAAAAATACTGAACATATATAAATATGCATATATATTTATACAGCACTGAAAACTCATTTTAGAACATTAGTTAATATATCATCTTTACACTGCTCTACTTTAGCTATATAGATATACAAATATAGAGATGCACAGCTATATAGATAAACATGGTTATTCATACACTGATGTGTGTGAGAGGCTGAATATGTACATATAGATATCAAACAGATTTTTACAGTCACTCTGTATTTTAGTAGTTGGATTGAAATTTTGGGATCCAGAATAAAGCTGTTTCCTCCTTACATAAAAGCTCTGCATTTCATTTTCTGAGAAGTGTCTGTGTATGTTTCTTTTTTATATCAATGTAAGTCATCTATAATGTTTGTTAAAGACTAAATGTTTTATATATGTTATATTTATATGTATGGTTACATTGAATATCTATCTATGTATGCAATGTATGTCTAAACACTGCAATATACATAATCAAGAGTAGATATAAATAGAGCATATACACCTATTCACAACAATCAGATAATCATAGAATCATAGAATGGTAAGGTTGGAAGGAGACCTCAAGGATCATCTAGTTCCAACCCCCTGACATACGCAGGGACACCTCCCACTAGAACAGGTTACTCAAGGCCTCCTCCAACCTGGCCTTGAACACCTCCAGGGAGGGAGCAGCCACAACCTCCCTGGGCAACCTGTGCCAGTGCCTCACCACCCTCACTGGAAAGAATTTCCTCCTAACATCCAGTCTAAATCTTTCCTCTACCAGTTTAAACTCATTGCCCCTAGTCCTGTCATTACAAGACCTTGTAAATNTACAGGGGGAGAATGACCTCCCTGCTGCTGCTGGCCACACTATTCCTGATGCAGGCCAGGATGCCATTGGCCTTCTTGGCCACCTGGGCACACTGCTGTCCTCATAGGAGAGCTGCTCCAGCCCTCTGATCATCTTTGTGGCCCTCCTCTGGACCTGCTCCAACAGTTCCACATTCTTCCTGTGCTGGAGGCTCCAGAACTGCACACAGTAATCTATCTGTAAACATGAGTTCATTCAGTCCCACTAGACACAAGCCTACTCTCTTCCACTTGTCCACACTGAAACTAAATCAAAACCAACCAGCCAAAAAAAATGATCAAGGGACTGAAATAATCACTATCTACAACACAAATACTATCCATATATAAAAAAAAAAAATATATATATGTGCACACATATATATATATATATATATATATGTGTGTGTGTGTGTGTGTGTGTGTGTGTGTGTGTATAATTTTCTTAAATGTTCATCCCAAAGATCCTCAAATGGTATGTGCATCTAATTGGAGGAAAGACAAGGACATAATTTTCTTCCACTTTCCAGTTTAGCAGAGCTTCACTTTAGTCACCTACTGGTTGATTTAAATGTAGATCCATCCTTAGATTGCTCATCTTGGTTTTTTTGGTTTTTTTTTTAGTAAGTTCTTCTGCCTCTCTTCACTAAAAGGTCCTTTGCATGCAGTCCTGTCTTGTTCTTACCATGCTTTCATTAGGTTAACTCTCCCTTACACAGGCAATGGGCTTTTAGGTATTGCTGGCCCATTTATGCAGAATAAAGTGACCAGCCAAGGAGCAAAGATCTCCTATCCTGTATTTTGTAGCTGAGAAATCCAATTTCAGTAATGAGTGACAACTCATAATGGTAAGGTTTCCTTATATACAGCATGCAGATACACACAACAGTAAACAGCCAGATGTTACAACAGCATTATCTGATAACACTTTCAATTTGGCACAGATGAATTTTATTTCATCATCTGGGTTGCACAATTATGTTTTACAAAGGCTTGATTCACAATGATTCTTATTAATTATATTAATTAACACCCAAACAAGGCAGATAAGAAAAAATTGCATAATTTGATGTGGCTATTTTTTTTTTTTGCAAATGTGGGGGGAAAAAAACCTCTATTTTTCTTGTCTCTGAGAATTTCCTTTTTCTTCCTTTAATCATCAGAATTGGTTTCAAATTACCAAAGAAAACTTCATAAAGATTTTTTTTTTCTTTTAATTACTGTCCTAATTCTCCCCTCTTCCAAATGCAGTATTCTGCCCAATTAAGCTGTGTTTAAGCATAGAAGCTTAGTAAATTATATTTGTCTGGTGAGTTCTCCTAAACTTTCAGTGCTGTGCTTGTAGCAATTGAGTGCAAATAACAAACACAGTGACAGAAACAAAGAAATTCCAGATTCAATAGAACCTTCACTGACAAGGACTATACATAAAAATATTAATTTCTCTAGTGGAAAATAATAATTAGCCATCAGTAACAACACTAATGCTACAGATAACTGGAGAAACTACTACTAAAGTATGAAGAAATATGTGAAAGAATTTTTTCTTCATCCCACACACATGTAATTTGAAGCAACCTAAAGCATTGCCACTACTGATCTGCTTTGAAGTTACCTTGAGAGTACTCAGCATTTACAAAGAATGGGCATAGAGTGGGTCCAGAGAAGGGCAACAAAAGGAGGGATGCAACACCTATGAAGAAAGGCTGAGAGAATTGGATTTGAGGAAGCTCTAGGAAGAGTTCATTACATCTTTCTATCACTTAAGGAGGACTTAATAAGAAACTGAGGAGAGCATTGCAGTGTGCCCAGGTGACCAAGAAGGCCAATGGCATCCTGGCCTGCATCAGGAATAGTGTGGCCAGCAGGAGCAGGGAGGTCATTCTCCCCCTGTACTCTGCACTGGTTAGGCCACACCTTGAGTACTGTGTCCAGTTCTGGGCCCCTCAATTTAAGAAGGACATTGAGGTGCTTGAACGTGTCCAGAGAAGGGCAACGAGGCTGGTGAGAGGCCTCGAGCACAAGCCCTATGAGGAGAGGCTGAGGGAGCTGGGATTGTTTAGCCTGGTGAAGAGGAGGCTCAGGGGAGACCTTATTGCTGTCTACAACTACCTGAAGGGTGGTTGTGGCCAGCAGGAGGTTGCTTTCTTCTCTCAGGCAACCAGCACCAGAACAAGAGGACACAGTCTCAAGCTGTGCCAGGGGAAGTTTAGGCTGGAGGTGAGGAGAAAGTTCTTCACTGAGAGAGTCATTCCCCACTGGAATGGGCTGCCCAGGGAGGTGGTGGAGTCACCGTCCCTGGAGGTGTTCAAGGCACGTTTGGACGTGGCACTTGGTGCCATGGTCTAGTCTTGAGGTCTGTGGTAATGGGTTGGACTTGATGATCTTTGAGGTCTCTTCCGACCTTGCTTATACTGTGTGATTTCAATAGGCCCTGTTACTATAGGACAAGGGCAAATGATTTTAAAACAGAGAAGGGTAGATTTAAATTGGACATTAGGATGACATTTTTTTGTTATTATGAGGTTGGTGAAACACTGTAGCAGGTTGCCCAGAGAGGTGGTAGATGCCATCCCTGGAAATATTCAAGGTCAGGTTGGACAAAGCTCTGAGCAACCTGATCTAGTTAAAGATGTCTCTGCTCACTGGATGGGGGTTGAAGTAGATAACCTTTAAAGGTCGCTTCCAACCCAAACTATGTGTCCATGATCTTGTGTTTAAGGCCAGGTTGGATGAGACTCTAGACAGCCTGATCTAGTGTGAGGTATCCCTGCCCATGGAGGGGGGTTGGAACTAGATGATCCTAGTGGTCCCTTCCAACCCTGACTGATTCTATGATTAATTCTATGGTTTATAGTTCTGAGGCTTCATGAGAACAAGACTTCGACAGCAGTAGTGGCTTGAGATTTTTCCTTCCACTCATCCTCTCCATGCTTCATGCATTTTTTTTGCTGTAGCATGACATCACTGTCATTTGTGCCAACATAACTGATGACATTGTGAATTGGATCAAGGCAGCACTCTAGTTTGAAAATCAAATAAATTCTGTGAACTGGATTCTCTCCCCAACCAAATTTGCAGCCCAGCTTCACAAGTTGGTATCAGAGCATCACCTAAGCATTAGTGAACAATGAGAACAACTGAAGGTGTCACAGTTGCCAAAGACTCCATCTTATGAAGCTACCACATCAAGTAGGCCTGGTAGAACATGTGTGCCAGCTGAGACTAGGGTAAATACTACTATCTTCAGTGTACTCTAATATTTTCTGTTAAGAGGTGTTGGACAGTGGTTTGGGTTTTTTTCATAACTGTCCAATGCTTACTCGTGCCCAACAATCACATTGTCCATTTTGGATACAATTCTGCCATTCACACAACATAATTACGATGTTTCTACAAAATCTCATCTAAGACAAGGTAACTGTAGTTCCAAGAAGCCACTGAGGACAGACAATCTGAAGGATGATGTTGTGTTGCTCAGCTACTGCATTCATGGAAGGGGGCACAGTCAGCTGCTTCTTGCAAGCCAACGCAGGCCTCCAGTGAAGGATTTGCCTTCCTGCCACCCAGAAGCATGTTCAGCAACAAAGCAAGCAGGAAGTATCAATTATCGGTTGCAAGCAGCTGTTGTTGAGGCCATGAGCTACCCAGAACTGGAGGACAGAAGTCATAGAATCATAGAATGGTAAGGTTGGAAGGGACCTCAAGGATCACCTAGTTCCAACCCCCTGCCATAGGCAGGGACACCTCCCACTAGCACAGGTCACTCAAGGCCTCATCCACCCTGGCCTTGAACCCCTCCAGGGAGGGAGCAGCCACATCCTCCCTGGGCAACCTGTGCCAGTGTCTCACCACCCTCACTGGAAAGAACTTCCTCCTAACATCCAGTCTGTATCATCCCTCTGCCAGTTTAAACCCATTACCCCTTCTCCTGTCATTACAAGACCGTGTAATGACTCTTACTCCTTTTGGAGAGTAAAAATGAAAATGCTGCACACTGAGTGGAAGTTTAAAGAGAGATTCTATTTACTAGTGCAGATTTGCAAAAGGCAATCAGGAAGAATTAATACGTCCACAACCTAAGCCAAGTCTATCAGACTACAACCATCTAGAATCCTCCACCCCTTCCACCCTTAGCAGGCCTGGGAGTAAGCCAAAACTGCCTCCTACAAGTCCTCAGCAGGCTGCATGATGCAGCTTAAAATTCCCTGACAGCTAGAAGCCATCTCTCCTTCAAACCATAAGAAGGGATGTGTGCTCATCCCAGAGAGAGATGTGAAGGGAGGAGAGGAGAAGGCAAAAAGAAAGGTATCAGCCAGGCATGTGAGCTGTGGCTTATGAACTGGCTTATGAGCTGTGATAGCGGAAAGTGGAACAGAACAGTGTTACAATATCCTGGGGTGCCCAGGTCCATCCCCCTGGGATGAGTCTTGATCTCTGTAGTTTTCTTAAGGGAACCTGGGACCCCTTCAAACTACGACAGCTGTGAAAACATTCCTTGAAGCAGATTCTCTTTTTCTCTGACCTCTGTTCCAATTTTGCTGTGCATGTCCAAATGCTTTGGCTATTGCTTCCGTTATGAGATGATGAAGCTCATCAAAGGAACAAAATTTTCTCTTCTGCAAGCAGCTGTCCAGAGATACTTGAATATCAGAAGTGAGAGTGTCTGAGCACCACAAGGCTTAGAGAAATGCTGGGCTCAGCCTCGTTGCTATCCTCTTGAGGTGGAGGTGTAAGNTTCTCTGGACACATTCCAGTACCTCAACATCTCTCTTAAATTGAGGGGCCCAGAACTGGACACAGGACTCAAGGTGTGGCCTGACTAGTGCTGAGTACAGGGGAAGAATAACCTCCCTTATCTTGCTGGCCACACAGTTCCTGATCCAGGCCAGGATTCCGTTGGGCTCTGCTGGCCACCTGGGCACACTGCTGGCTCATGTTCAGCTACTATCTACCAGTACCCTCAGGTCTCTTTCAACCTGATGGACTCAATCCCCTGGTCCAGATCATCAATAAAGATATTGAACAGGACTGGGCCCAGCACTGAGGGACACCAGTAGTGACAGCTGCCAACTGGATGTGGCACCATTCACCACCACTCTCTGGGCCTGGCCCTCCAGCCAGTTCTTGACCCATATCAGAGTGCATCTGTCCAAGCCACGAGCTGCTGCTTTGTAGAGTGCATTAACAAATGTTCTCTGAATCACTTCATCCTGAAGCAACAGGTAGAAAATGCAATTTTGATAATAAACAGGAATGTTTATTCAGCCCCCTTCAGCTAGCTGAATGTTGTAAACAGAGAGCTTGATAAATCTAGTAAGTAGGCTAAGGACTCTTTTTAGGTGTGTTCTTACCTACAAGATCCTGTGCAGCTCCTTTCCTTTTACACTTGCCAAGGCTGTTTTTAATGTCCTGGCATGTTTTTATAACTCTGCTGAAAGATTCTGCTTACTACACTGGGACTATTGTGGCTATTTTGAATGTACCCTGCTAACTGGGGTTCTGAATACTTCTTTCTCACATATTTATTTTCTCTGAGGCTCAAAACTGATAGCAATATCCATGGGTGCTGGTTCATAGTATCACAGTATCACAGTATAGCAAGGTTGGAAGAGACCTCAAAGATCATCAAGTCCAACCCATTACCACAGACCTCAAGACTAGACCATGGCACCAAGTGCCACATCCAAACGTGCCTTGAACACCTCCAGGGACGGTGACTCCACCACCTCCCTGGGCAGCCCATTCCAGTGGGGAATGACTCTCTCGGTGAAGAACTTTCTCCTCACCTCCAGCCTAAACCTCCCCTGGCACAGCTTGAGACTGTGTCCTCTTGTTCTGGTGCTGGCTACCTGAGAGAAGAAAGCAACCTCCTGCTGGCCACAACCACCCTTCAGGTAGTTGTAGACAGCAAGAAGGTCTCCCCTGAGCCTCCTCTTCTCCAGGCTAAACAATCCCAACTCCCTCAGCCTCTCCTCATAGGGCTTGTGCTCGAGGCCTCTCACCAGCCTCGTTGCCCTTCTCTGGACACGCTCAAGCACCTCAATGTCCTTCTTAAATTGAGGGGCCCAGAACTGGACACAGTACTCAAGGTGTGGCCTAACCAGTGCAGAGTACAGGGGGAGAATGACCTCCCTGCTCCTGCTGGCCACACTATTCCTGATGCAGGCCAGGATGCCATTGGCCTTCTTGGCCACCTGGGCACACTGCTGGCTCATGTTTAGGCGGGTGTCAATCAGCACCCCCAGATCCCTTTCTGTTTGGCTGCTCTCCAGCCACTCCGACCCCAGCCTGTAGCTCTGCATGGGGTTGTTGTGGCCAAAGTGCAGCACCCGGCACTTGGATTTGTTGAAAGCCATCCCCTTGGACTCTGCCCATCTGTCCAGGCGCTCGAGGTCCTGCTGCAGAGCCCTTCTGCCCTCCAACCCACCAACATCTGCCCCCAGCTTGGTGTCATCTGCAAACTTGCTGATGACTGTCTCAATGCCCTCATCCAGATCATCAATGAAGATGTTAAAGAGGATGGGGCCCAGTACTGATCCCTGGGGGACACCGCTAGTGACAGGCCTCCAGCTGGATGTGGCACCATTCACCACCACTCTCTGGGCTCGGCCCTCCAGCCAGTTCCTAACCCAGCACAGAGTGTTGCCATCCAAGCCATGAGCTGACAGCTTAGCCAGCAGTTTGCTGTGGGGGACAGTGTCAAAGGCCTTGCTGAAGTCCAGGTAGACCACATCCACAGGCCTCCCCACATCCACCAGGCGGGTCACCTGATCATAGAAGGAGATCAGGTTGGAGAGGCAGGATCTGCCCTTCCTAAATCCATGTTGGCTGGGCCTGAGCCCTTGGCCATCCCTCAGGTGAGCAGTTATTGCCCCTAAGATAATCTACTCCATCACTTTCCCTGACACTGAGGTCAGGCTGACAGGCCTGTAGTTCCCAGGTTCCTCCATCCGACCCTTCTTGTGGATGGGGATCACATTGGCCAGTTTCCAGTCGTCTGGGACCTCTCCAGTGAGCCAGGACTGGTGGAAAATGATGGAAAGCGGCTTGGCCAGCTCATCTGCCAGCTCTCTCAGCACCCTAACCCTAGTAGAGCCACAGTCGCAGAGGATTTGCAGACCATGGATGGACATGCTACAATTTATGCTTTCTGGAGAATATCTTTCTCATTTCAGTTGCCACATCAACACATACTGATATTTAGTCATCAACCACACAATTATTTTCAGACAGGAACTTCTTGTTTTGTAAGGGGTATTTCATCTGTCTACAATTACCTGAAAGGATGTTGTGGAGAGTCTGGTGCTGGTCTCTTCTCACAGGTAATTAGTGATAGAACAAGAGGGAACAGCCTCAAGCTGCCACTGGGTAGGTTTAAATTGGACATAGGAATTTTTTTTCACAGCAAGAGTGGTCAGGCATTGGAATGAACTGCCCAGGGAGGTGGTTGAGTCACCAACCCTGGATGTGTTTAGAGGTCATTTGGATGTGGTGCTTGGGGATATAGGTTAGGAGTGAACCCTGTAGAGTAGGGATATCGGATGGTGATACTGAGGATCTTTTCCAACCTGAATGTTTCTGTGATTCTGTGATCTCCAATCCACCATAGGACATTATTTTTTTGTTCTAAATATATCTTATCTAGGAAACAAAATTTATTTGAAACATAACTGATGAAATCCAGCATATGGCTTGGTTTAATCCTGGTGGTCATCTTACAATCAGTGTATTAAACTGATTATTTTTATTACCACTGCTACACTTTTTGTCTAACAGTAGCTGTGCTAGCATGCTACCCTACCTATGCCCTGAACACCTTTACCCCTAAGCATGACCATATTTTCACCTGAGTGCTGTAAATAGAGGCAAGGGGGGGAGGGGGGAAGTCCTCTTAAGAAGGTTTTATTAGGGTCCAGTCAGAGAAATACCTCGGGACATTGCCTTACACCTCCCACTGAGATCTGAGATCAATCAGCGTTGTCAGAAAGTGATATTGAGGAAAGCAACATTTCTTCTCCCTGAGAAGCTAACTGTCATAGCTGCTTCTCCCCAGAGCTCAGCAGCAACTGGCAACAACTACCTTTTGCAATCATGAGCAGTTTCTCTGAATCCTGAACTTGGCAAGAGCCATTATCCTCTGCCTCACACAAAACTGAGGAGTTTGCCAAGTGGGAACCACAAAACCACATCACACATCTAGGGTAGGGGAGCAGAGACAGGAGTGGGCAGGCATTGAGAGAGCCTGCAGCAGCCTGAAGGGTATGCTCAGGAGTAAAAGCAGAGGCACCAAATGCATGGCCACAGGCACCGCCAAAATCAGGAAGCAAGTAAAGGAAAGATTAGGTAGGAGAGAACATTGCTAAGAACTATTGTAGTAGTGATGAACAAAAAAAATTTGTTAAATATCTGGATCACACCAGATTCCTATGACATATTTTTTTTTCTGGATATTTTGTCAATTACATTATTCCAAAAGCTCGTGGATGATTTAGGAGATCACAGATCACCTTCTGAAACATTTCTTTGACTCCCCATCAATGACTGCCATAATACTTCACTAACATTTCATTCACTCTACCTGTTCATAACTAGATCAGCCATAATTAGAAACAACAAATTGAAAGCAGAAAGAGAACAGCTCAACAGCTCTGGGTTGATGAAAAGCTCAACATCAGCCTGCATCGTGCCTGTGCAGCCCAGACAGCAACCAATTCCTGGGCTGCATCAAGAGCAGTGTGGGCAGCAGGGCAAGGGAGGGGATTCTGCCCCTTTACTCTGCTCTCGTCAGACCCCATCTGGAGTACTGTGTACAGTTCTGGAGCCCCCAGCACAGGAAGGACATGGAAGTGTTGGAGTGGGTCCAGAGGAGGGCCACAAAGATGCTCAGAGGGCTGGAGCAGCTCTGCTATGAGGACAGGCTGAGAGAGTTGGGGCTTTTCAGCCTGGAGAAGAGAAGGCTTCGATGAGATCTTGTAGTAGCCTTCCAGTGTCTGAAGGGGCCCTACAGGAAGACTGGGGAGGGACTATTTACAAGGTCTTGTAATGACAGGACAAGGGGCAATGGGTTTAAAGTGGCAGAGGGGAGATTTAGACTGGATGTTAGGAGGAAGTTGTTTGCAGTGAGGGTGGTGAGACCCTGGCCCAGGTTGCCCAGGGAGGTTGTGGTTGCTCCCTCCCTGGAGGTGTTCAATGCTAGGCTGGACGAGGCCTTGAGTGACCTGTACTAGTGAGAGATGTCCCTGCATATGTCAGGGGGTTGGAACTAGATGATCCTTGATGTCCCTTTCAACCTTACCATTCTGTGATTCTATGATTCTATGAACCAGGACCTTCAGATGTTCTGAACAACCATTGGACTGCTGCATGTAATACCTATCATGCTGTTTCAACCCTTTTTCTCCAAAAATTGTGTGTTGCTTTACATTTTCAAAAAGAACTGTGGTGGGTTCAAAATTACCCCCAAATAAAATCATCAGGCTAGCTCAGAAGTCTTGGAAGCAAATGAAACTCTTTATTTACAGCAAGCTAAACTCTACAAGCATATAATACAATGCATATGTACAAAACATATTTACGTATATTTACAATTTAGAATTAACACAGAAATCCCCTCCTGGACTAAGCCCAGAAGGGGCCAACCACCACATTCTTCTCCCTCAGAGAAAAAATACTCCCCCAACTGCTGTTTGCTCAGCCAAGGTTAGTGCAGAAGTCAGAGCAGAGGAGTGAAGGGCGAGAGCAAGAAGCAGGAGGCAGAGAGGTGAAGGAAAGGAAATTGTTTATGCAGCAGATTTTATCCTAAAGAGCAAATGAATAGAATGATATAGACTCATATTATTGTTCTTCTGCACCCAATAAAATTCATTATATTCTATATGTTTTGTTTTATATAATCTTTCTATTTAATTTATAATTTCAAATAAAGCTAGAATGCTAACTCTAAAACTACAAGAGCAAAAGAAAGAGAAGAAATAGTAGTTGTGTTCCATCTCTCTCTTGCAAAAGATCATCAAAATGGTATTTTCACATCTGTGTGCATGAGAGTTGCATGCCAAGACTGTCATCACCAGCAATCCCTTTTTCTACAAATGGGTATTTCCTGCATACCTCTCAAGCCCCAGCTCAAATAATTTAAAGTGCTACTTTAGCCTGAATTTGAAGCACTTGCATAAAGCATATCTATAAATGCAATCTGCAGCCAAGGAATTCGGAATTCTTGGTTGAGCTCTACACTTAACTGCTCTATTTGTCTGTGTTAGTTTTCCTTCAAAATCACCAGTTTGTTGGCATGCTGGAGAAAATTCAGGAGAGAGGGGAAAAAGCCTACAAAGCAAGACAGATTAAATAAAATTATACTGATTTATTATTTCATTATGGAAGATGCTGTTAAGTAGACCCTAAGATGTTAATAGTCTCTGAGGTTTTGTTTTCTCCCTGTCTGACTCCAAAAGATTTAATGATCCCTTAAGAAAATATTTTTAAATGATATTTCTCTACTAGCTAAACATCTTCAATAAAATATGTTGTCAAGCAAACTATTGTGAGCTGTTTTCCCTAAAATTCAGTAGTACATGTTGAAATATAGTAATTGCTGTAATGATTAAAACACCAAGAAGAGCTACCAAGGTAGTTAGCTGAGATTACCAAATATCACACAGTTGGCTTGGTTTTGGGGGTCTTGTTTGTTTGTTTGTGTTGGGTTTTTTATTTTGGTTTTGTTTGGGTTTATTTTGGTTTGGTTTTGGTTTTTGTTTTTTTTTTTTTTTTCTCTTATGCTTCTTATGCTCTCAGCAAACACATCTCTCCTTCTTTCTTAACATTTGCCTGTTTTCATAAATCTATAACACCCTCTTCTTTTTTTAATTTCATAGAATCATAGAATGGTAAGGTTGGAAGGGACCTCAAGAATCATCTAGTTCCAACCCCCTGCCATAGGCAGGGACACCTCCCACTAGTACAGGTCACTCAAGACCTCATCCAACCTGGCCTTGAACACCTCCAGAGAGGGAGCAGCCACAACCTCCCTGGGCAACCTGTGCCAGTGCCTCACCACCCTCACTGCAACGAACTTCCTCCTAACATCCATTTCTTCTGTTTAGCCAGAATCTGCCACACAATATTCTTTGCTCCTTCCTAGGGTTCCTAATTTTGGAATTTAACTACACCACAATAAGAAACATACAAATCAGATTTTCAGATCAGGCAAAACATAGAAGTTTCCCATGTGTTAATAAAGCACCACTCGGGGAATGGCTTAAAGCTTAACTGCGTTGAAGATGTGCTGTGAATTTTAGGCAGAACCATTTTTTTCAGTGTGCTGCTTCCCTATAGATAAATGAAGACTTCTTAGCATTTGGTAATCTGTGAGCTAAAATGGCTTCCACTTGGAAAAAAAAAAAAAACAACCAACTAACACAACTGGAATTAATTATCTTGCAAAGTGAAATATGTCTGGATGAGGCCAATGGCATCCTGGCCTGGATCAGGAACCGTGTGGCCAGCAGGACCAGGCAAGTCCTTCTGTCCCTCTACTCAGCAGTGGTTAGCCCACACTTTGAGTACTGTGTCTAGTTCTGGGTCCTTCAATTTTGAGGTGCTTGAACGTGTCCAGAGAAGGGCAATGAAGCTGGTGAGGGGCCTGGAGCACAGCCCTGTGAGGAGAGGCTGAGGGAGCTGGGGGGTGTTTAGCCTGGAGAAGAGGAAGCTCAAGGGGGATGTTATTGCTGTCTACAACTACCTGACAGGAGGCAACTAACTGGGGGTTGGTCTTTTCTCCCAGGCAACCAGTGACAGAACGAGGGGACATAGACTCAAGCTGCCCCAGAGCAGGTTTAGGCTGGAAATTAGGAAGAAGTTCTTCACAGAAAGAGTGATGGGCATTGGAATGGGCTGCCCAGGGAGGTGGTGGAGTGTTTAAAAAGAGACTGGCTGTGGCACTTGATGCCATGATTTAGTTGATTAAATGGTGTTGGGTGATAGGTTGGACTTGGTCTCAAAGGTCTTTTTCAATCTGATTAATTCTGTGTCTCTGTGATTCTGCAGACTGGACAGAACACTGTTCTACAGTTATGTCTGTATTAGATAAATGTGAATGGCTGCAACCAGCTAAATACTTCAGTGCCACTGCAAGAAAGATACTTTTTCATTTTTTCTTTGTCTAAATATCTACAATATGATCCTGAAGCTAAGTGGATGCCATGATCTTAATGAGGAGCAATAATAAACCTATCCAGAATAAGAAATATTTCCCTCTTAAACCCATATACATCATGGTCTAGACTGCTAAGCTGATTTTCTGTAGCAGAGAGAAGGCAGAGGAGGAAGAGGCTCATCTCACAGCTAACCATCACAAGCTGTTTCTTATGGTAAGTCAAACAGTATCTTTAGTCTGGTTCTCACTGTCCTTCACTTTTCCAAAGCCTTCTTTGCCTTCCCTAGAGCTGCCTTATGTCTGCACTTTCACCTTAACATGGAAACTCTCAATAAGCTTCAACAGCAGATGAGTAGAACTGAAGCATACTTCAAGGAACAGGAACAGCATTTGAACTACTGCTGACCCTTTATCCCTGCCTTCCCTGGATAAATGCTTCTGGCTCAGAAANTGGATTTAAACTGGCAGAGGGAAGATTTAGGCTGGATATTAGGAGGAAGTTCTTTCCAGTGAGGGTGGTAAGGGACTGGCACAGGTTGCCCAGGGAGGTTGAGGATGCTTCCTCCCTGGAGGTGTTCAAGGCCAGGTTGGACGAATCCTTGAGTGACCTGTTCTAGTGGGAGGTGTCCCTGCCTATGGCAGGGGGTTGGAACTAGATGATCCTTGAGGTCCCTTCCAACCTTACCATTCTATGATTCTATGATGAGGTGAGTAGGTTTGAATCTGAGTTTTTCTAATCCCTAATCTCTCTAATATCTGATCCTTCCCTCTTTCTACATGGAATTTGACTCACGTCCACTAATCCCTCCTCTTTTATGTGCATTGGGTCTCATCCAAAATTGAAATAAATCTAAGGAAATGTTATTTGATCCTATGAAATGAAACATATTCTAATATGAGGTTCAACAAGATCAAGTGCAGGGTTCTGCACCTGGGCCGGAACAATCCTCACTACCAATACAGAATGGGGAGGAGGTGATAGAAAGCAGCCAAGGGCAAAAGGACTTGGGGATGCTTGATGGACAGACTTGATGGATGAGAAGCTGGACACAAGCAGACAGTGTGAGCTTGCAGCACAGAAGGAAAATCACATCCTGAGCTGCATCAAAAGCAGTGCTGCAAGCAGATCCAGAGACGTGACTCTGCCACCTTACTCTGCTCTAGTGAGACCTCACCTGGAGTACTGGGTCTGAGTCTGGAGCCCTCCATATAGGATGGACATGGACCTGATGGAATAAATCCAGAGGAGGGCCATGGAAATGCTCAGAGTATTGGAGCACCTCTGCTACAAAGACAGGCTGAGGGAGCTGGGGTTGCTCAGCCTGGAGAAGAGGAGGCTCCGGGGAGACCTAATAGCAGCCTTCCAATACCTGAAGGAGACTACAAGGATGGAGAGAGACTGTTTACAAAGGCCTGTGGTGATAGGACAAAGAGTAAGGGCTTCAAGCTAGAGAAAAGCAGATTTAATTTGGATGTTAGGAACAGACTCTTTACTATGAGGGTGGTGGAACACTGGAACTGGTTGCCCAGGGAGGTTGTTGGGGCCCCATTCTTGGAGATACTCACAGCGAGGCTGGACAGGGCTCAGGGCAACCTGATCTAGTTGAGCATGTCCCTGCTGGCTGCAGAGGGAGTTGGACTAGATGACCTTCAAAGGTCCCTTCCAACCCAGACCATTCTATGATTTTATGAATAGGATAGGGAAACATGTATATAAGAGCTGCTTCAACTTCCATGTAATTGTCTGACAAGTCCTGAGGACACAATAAGGCTCTCTGCAGACTCCACTAGCACTTTGGAATCTCTGTATCAGTTGTGACAGGCAGCTATTTTCTCCTTTAGGTGCTTTATGCCCTATCTTCCTTCTTGTCTCCCTCCTACTTCTTCAACCTCACTCATTTCCTTTATTAAAAATTTGAAAGCAATGTTCATAAACATGTCTATCATCTCAGTAATAAGCCTAATGATAAATATGAGTGGTTGAGGAGATTAGTTTTTAGTTATGCTGGTGACTTTCTGACTTTTTTTTTCCAGACAAAAATAAGACAGCAATGTCTTTAATGTTCTATTTTAATTTCACGCTTCTTGTGATGTTTTATAGTTATCTTAAGAGCCAGTAAATTACTCTTACAATGGAACTATATTACAAAGAGAATTATGTGACATAGAAGAGGATATATTTATGCCCAGCAAAATAAGTAATTTGTTATCAATACTTTATGAATAGCTGACAAAATATTAAGAAAGTGTATTTGGAGAACTGATGTGTAACAAATTATTTACACATAAGCTCTTTATACTTCCTTAATTACAGTTTTTAAAAACACTTTCCTACTTGTTGGGCTGAAATGAGACAGAAATAAAATGGAGACCATTCAGTCTTCAGTAGAAGTATAAATATATCACCATGGTGTAGGAGTCAAATGTCTATTTTCCTGTGTTAGGTTTAGTCAGACAGAGTATGACTGGTATCACCAAGAAAAAACTCATGGTTTGTGGAATAATTGAATATATAATTCTACAAGATATTTATATAAATTCTAAAAAGCATTATTAATAGAAAAAAAATTCATAAATATTATTTGAGGACTGTAAAATGGTCTCCTGTGAAACACTCAGAGTTCCATCTCACTTGCTCAGAAAAAAATAAGCTAAAAAAAATAAGCTTAAAAAAAATATTATTTGATAATAATGATAATTTGATCATAATGAATAATTTGAGATAAATGAGATAATTTGATCATAATGAATAAGTAACTGCATGGTAAGAAAAGACTAAATATCAAAAGTTACAGAGATTAAATCTGCATAGTAGAATGAAAAGCCATATTTATACAAGCTCATATAGAATCATAGAATAGTAAGGTTGGAAGGGACCTCAAGGATCATCTAGTTCCAACCCCCTGCCATAGGCAGGGACACCTCCCACTAGCACAGGTCACTCAAGGCCTCATCCAACCTGGCCTTGAACACCTCCAGGGAGGGAGCAGCCACAACCTCC
>WBNM01013209.1:0-52948 GCA_013399055.1 Ramphastos sulfuratus | reverse complement strand
TGCGCCTGCTGCTGTCTTCCCCTACCAGTTTGCTGCTGCTTTTGCTGCTTTGATGTCGCTTGACCCCTTCCCCATCTTCCTTCAGGTTATTATATTCCTGTAGTAGTTATAGTCTCCCTATACTGTTATATTTAGTTTAAACTATAAGAAATACAATTTCTCTTTTTTCTTTTCTGACTTTACAAAAAAATCTGTGTTGTGGTGAGTTTATTCTACTGGGGGAGAGGTCTGCCCTAACTTGGTACGTGATTGTCCCTGTGTACTTGGTGAGGCCACATCTCAAACTCTGTTTGGCCCACTCACTACAAGAAAGATGTTGAGGTGCTGTAGTGTGACCAAAGAAGGGTAGCAAAGGTGTTGAAGGATCTAGAGCACGAGTGTTCTGAGGGAGCAGCTGGGAGAACTAGGATTGTTCCATTTAGAATAAAGGAGGCTGAGAGGAAAAGTTACTATTCTGAAAGCAGGGAAGGTTTTGTCTATTGTATATTAGGAAAATTTTCTTCACTGAAAGAGTGTGTCAGGCCTTGGAACAATCTGTCCAGGGAAGTGGTTGAGTCACCATCCCTGGACATATGTAGAAGACTTGTAGATGTAACATTTAGGATCATGTTTTAAATGTTAGCTTAGCATTTGGACTCTGATATTATGGGTCATTTCAAACCTAGATGATTCTATGGTCTAAACCTGTTACATCATTTCTAAAGGACTGTGAGACCTAGGCTTTGAGGAAGGCGATTTGAACTAGTAGGCAAGAGCTAGTTGCATGACATAAGAGGAGTGTAAAGTGAAAGAATACCTAAGAATGTATGCACTATAAAGTTGTATAGACTATAAAGACCAAGCAAATTCAAAAGGCACAAGAGCCCTGCGGATGCTGAGACTGCTGATCCAGGAGCTGTACAACCACAGTCCCTGCAGAGTAGGACTGCTTCCAGGGTTCCAGGGCTTCAGGGGCTGCATACTGTTGCTCTCTTTCCTCTTTTTGAATCTGTCTTCCTCTTTTCTTCCCAGGGGATGGCTTTTACACTTGAAGAGAGGCTGCAGCTGGGAATTCATGGCCTTCTTCCTCCTTGTTTCTTAAGCCAAGATGTTCAAGTTCTCCGTGTGATGAAAAACTTTGAAAACAAATCAAATGATCTAGACAAGTATGTCAAAACCATCTTATTTCCTCCTCCTTCCCTGTTTGCAGTTTTCAGTCCTTTAGAACCCCCAGAAAGACTGAAGGATGCTACTTCAAGGCACACAGGTCTCCCTCAAAGTCACTTTTTTCCAGCTGTCCACGGAGCATTCATAATGGCCTGTCCAACTTCCCCTCATTATATGGTCTCCCAGAATAGCACTGGTACTACCTTTTCCTAGCGCCACATTTCTGGGGAGCCCTAGCAATCCATCGTAGTTTGGAAACAAATGTACAGTGAAAAGGCAGTCCCTGCCGCAGCACACTGGAGACAGAGTGAACACAAGTGCTGCCTGTCCTGGAAGGCTAATAGGCCTATTAGATGTCCTGGCTTGCCCCACCCTTCTGCTGATGGGAGAAGCAAGGGTGGGAGGGAAACAAAGGCTTGGGTCCCCTCCCAAAGTGATAAACAGGTACCCACAGGTGTTTAGGTACTTGTTAGTGTCTTTCCCAAATAAGGGTAGGCAAGCCCTGGTTTCACCTAATACGGTCAGCTTGGCAAATGCTGTTCTGGTTGGTGTATCTCTGTGCCCAAAGCAGCCTTTGCACTCGGGCAAGTAATATAAACTGAACTAAGTTGCAAGCAGTTGTTCTGCTGTCTCTGCCTCATGGAGCTGCCTGTGCCTCACGGAGCTGCCTCTGCATCGTGGAGCTGCTTCAGTGTGTGCTGCTCTGCTCTGTGNAATAACTATATATTTTGTAATTCCTGCCTCGTTAATTGCCCTAACTAAATCATTTATGGCACAGCGGCTGCAGGGTAATTCAATTGTGGAATTTCTTTATAAGAAAGGGTGCATTATCACTGGAGTCGACTTAATCTGGGCGCAGGAAAGCTGTAAAAATCCAGAGAATATCACAGCAAAATTAGCTGAGGGTTTTGACCCTGCGATTTATGAGTCTAGAGCAGAATATTATGCTGTAGTCTTGGGTTCAGTAATGGCCCAGGCACAGGTCAAACTGGAAATTCATGAAGAAAAAATTCGACTATCAGAAGAAAAAAATAGGCTGCTAGAGGAAAATATGTGACTGCTAGAGGAAAAAAAACAGACCTTGGAAAAGGAATTAAAAGGAAAAGGCAGGAAGCCAAGTTCTTTGGGAAACAATGCTCAAGCAGTCTAAAGCCTTTACAAATGCCTTAAAAGCCCAAAGAGGGCTAGTTTCCTCAGAGGTACCTACTCACATAAAAGAATGTGAATGGGTTGCAATTGCAAATAAACTGGTTCTGCCAGTTCCTGGTCAAGAAGCTGTAGCCCCGGGCAAAGGAAGCATTAAGCTCTTATTCTGCCAAGAAGAGCCTCAATTCTGCTTGTGGAATGCCACTCCCAGTCAGCAGGCAGAGCAGCCTTGAGAACCACGAGGGAAAACTGCCTGCAGTAAATGCAGCTGCCAAGACCTAGCCTGCCGCGAAGCTAAATACAACCTGGAGAGGAATGGCACCAGCTCAGCTCATCCAAAACCAAACGTTCTTTCAGCCACCCTTAGGGTTTGCAATGCAATCGTTCGCAATGCGACCAGCTCAGAGTTAGCCCATCTGCCTCGTCCTCTCGCACTGCACCAAGCCAGTGAATCGGCAGCCTGCCGCAGCTTTAAAGGCACAGACTCCAATCCAGCTTATGATTCCAGCCAGCCTCCTTGTCACAGCTTCCGGAAGCATCACACCACAGCAGCATCCACCGAAAGGGCTACACCGTGCCGCAAGTCCGAAGAGACGGCAGGTAGTACATGCAAAACACCTCCTTGTAGTCTGAAAGGGACGTCCCGGGGAAAAGATGCAAGCTTTAAACTGCAAAAAAATAGCTCTACAGCCTCAGCTGGCCAGCAGCAGAAAGGCAGCCACGAGGTAGCACCTCATGGCAAAAGGGAAGTGCGTCACAGAAGCGCATCCCCAGCCGCTTCTGAATCCAGAAGCCAGTGTTCCCAGAGGGGCAGGAAAAGGCATTGCACCAGAAAGATCCACACTCAAGATCCCAGTTGCTCCAGTAACAAGTTCCTGAGTTACCTTGAATGGTTTCATCCACCAAAAAATTTCTGTGTTCAGAAACTAGCTGATTATGGGAGGTTACTAGAAGATTTCATAAGGCAAATGCCTTTATGGGAGCTGAGGGAGGTGACACTGCTCGTATTTAAGATGTCCCAGATATACAAAGAAAGGGAGCAAATGCTTCCTCATGATACTGAGGAATAGCTGTCACTGTGACAGAAATTCACCTCCATCTGGGGGGTGGGAATTGAGAAGCTCCATCCATACCTTTGATTCAGTGTCACGAAAGCCAACTCCATCACTGCTCAAGGGGGTGGGGGATTAATAAAGAGTACTAGGTATTTGGGCTCAAAGCAATAAAGATCTACACTGTTTTGTATTATGCCTTACATAGAGTAATATGGTAATGTGGGTCACATGGTTGCATACACTGTTTGTATAACGCATATAGTATGTAACTCACTGTGCCTATATATAGCCTAGTGTTTGTACAGGACAACCTAATCCATATGTGTGATAAGCCATATGAAAGCATACTCCCTGACAAGAAAGGGAACATGCTTGTACCCAAGGTAATCCACACTAGATACCCTATCCTGGAAGGGTAATCAGTTGCCCTCATTTAGTGGCCCATTGGCCAGGGGGTGGTATTTTCCTGGAAGGCTAATAGGCCCATTAGATGTCCTGGCTTGCCCCACCCTTCTGCTGATGGGGGAAGCAAGGGTGGGAGGAAAACAAAGGCTTGGGCCATTGTGTCCCCTCCCAAAGTGATCAACAGGTACCCACAGGGGTTTAGGTACTTGTTAGTGTCTTTCCCGAATAAGGGTAGGCAAGTCCTGGTTACACCTGATATGGTCAGCTTGGCAAATGCTGTTCTGGTTGGTGTATCTCTGTGCCCAAAGCAGCCTTTGCACTCGGGCAAGTAATATAAACTGAACTAAGTTGCAAGCAGTTGTTCTGCTGTCTCTGCCTCATGGAGCTGCCTGTGCCTCACGGAGCTGCCTCTGCATCGTGGAGCTGCTTCAGTGTGTGCTGCTCTGCTCTGTGTCCTGCTCTACTCAGACAACCTGCTCTGCCTCACTGCTCTCAGCTTGGACAACCTGTTCTGCTCTGCCTTGTGCTTCAGACCAGCGTAGCCCTGATGTTTTGGGCTTCAACTCCCTGGAACCTTAAGTGCCTCAGACTTACCAGGAGAAGGCATTAAGTGCCTCACACTGTGGTGAGAAGTGCCACTGACACTGTGCTCTCTGCACACCTGCAAGAGATCTGCCTGCACCTCTGCAAACCTCTGTGCCAGGAGAAACCAGGATCAGGCCAGAGATTATCTGCCTCTTTCCCAGCACCCTGCTAAAGCCCAGGAAGATCTAGAAGCCTCTCAACAGCTATCAAGATGCCAAGCAGCTCCAACACTGCTGTGAAGGAGCCAGGGACTATCTCTGAATTCTACTCCACCACTGTGAGTAGCTCAGACGTTCCCTAGAGCTCCAGGCTGCCTTTTATTTGTAAGTGGGGCAAAGGCATTTTGTGGCTAAACCTTTCCGATTTTCTGATTCTCCTAGATGAATGAATTGCCCATAAGCATCCTTGTGAAGATTTTCCTGACCGAATTAGAACCCAAATTTAACTGGTTTGTATATAGTTTGTGGGTGGGGCTTTTTGGAAATAAAATAACTACATATTTTGTAATTCCTGCCTTGTTAATTGCCCTAACTAAATCACTGTCCATACCTGTCCGTGTACTCATCAATACTAACATACTGGATGGAAGAACCAAAAGAACCTGCCAATTAGTAGGAAATGAATAAAACAAAACAGAACAAATGATGTGTATTGACTAAACTTTGGTTTCCTGAGCTTACTTTGCATCCAGTATTGTTCATCAGGGTTAATGATGGAAGATGGTGTTTGACTCCTGTTGTGATGGACGGGTTTGCATCTTCACCTGTTTCAGCTGCCATTGATCTGGGTACCGAGGCAGCAGGACTCTTCTCCTGCAGAGCAATTTCATTGACTTCTCTGTGTTACAAATGTCTGTGTCAGCCTTGCAGATGATATGTTTTATATTTGCAAGATTGGGTGCTGATCACAAAGGTAGTTTGTCATTATGGTCATAGAAGTTTCTCAGACAAAAAAAAACATTTGCAATTTCTCTTTGCTTTTCTGAGTTTTTAATTTTTTAGCCTCAGTTTGATAAATTCAGTCTTAGCCAATGAAGCCTTTTCAAGAAAGAGAAATGTAACATATTCTAAGTCACTAATTGGTCATATGAATCCAGTGATGCATGAATAAGTCTGGGCAATTCTAAGAAATGTTAAATCTACAAAACTAATTTCACATTTTTATTTTATAAATTAATTACTTTGTCCCTTCCCTAACAATGGAATTTAACTATCCTTCTGCTTTTAGTGATTAAGTAATTGAGCGTGCAGGATAATGGAGAGAGAGGTTTTATGGAAAAAATTTAGGAAAGATAATGCTTTGAAATGTGAATACTAACATTTGCATGTATGTATATTTCATCTTCTTGACTGCATAATAAAATTTTTATAATAAAGATTATGTCCTGCTCTGTCCCAGGTAGTGCCGAAGTCTACTTTTGAACATGAAACTCCGAGTTTATGCAAGGGTGTGACTTCCAGCTCTGCTAAGTCTTTGTGTAGCTGTTGGCGAGAATGGTGGAGCTGGTCAAGTCCTCTGGGAAATTTTGCTCCAAGTACTTGGCCTTGGTATAGCACTGCAGAGTGTCAGGGCTTGGGAAAACTGAGTACATACTGAGTGAGCCAACTACGGCATTTTGTGAAACTACCATGATTACTGATAGATTTCTATTTTATTTTACTTTTAAGGTATATTGTCCTTATGACATTGCAAGACAGGAATGAGAAGCTTTTTTACCGAGTGCTGACCTCCGACATCGAAAGATTCATGCCCATCGTTTACACCCCAACAGTTGGTCTGGCTTGTCAGCAGTATGGTTTGGCTTTCAGGAGACCACGGTGAGTGTAGAGACTCTTCTTGACCCTTTATTTAATTTCATGTGAATCTTTCTTTTGTATCAACAGTCCATCTTTATGTGTGTGGCCCAAAACATCTAAAGCTCAATCTCTCATCAAAAGATGGACCAGCAAGCAGTTTTGTGTGTGTACATCTGATGATGAGCTGGGGAGTTGAGAATAGCTCTGCCTTCTTCCTATAAACAGTGAACAGAGTGTTTTTGTTCTGTAACAGTACTGCACAGTCTGTGCAGCCTAGCTCCAAACAGCTCTCTGAACTTATGGCTGCACCCCTCCCCATCTGCAGTTTCAGGAACTCTGAGTGCCTTCTGTCATGCTGCCGCTTGACTAATTGATGGATTTTGGATACATGGTGCTGACTTGGAACTTTTGTGTGCACTGCCACAAACCACCACACAAGAATAATTTTCATAAGAGATGATGCTCTGCATCAGTGCCTTGCTTGCTGCTCAAAACAGTAACCATATAAATTCATGCAACATTAAACACTCTGTACCGCAGTGGAAGGCCCTGTCCTGCATCACTCTTTTTAATGATTAATGTTTAGATAAAGCCCTCATTATCATTCTGAAATACATTTTAGTCTTAGTCTGAAAATTCAGTGGTAAGGTTCAGTTTTCATTGCAAGCTTTTAAAACTTTTTTTCATCTTTGAAATGTACCAGTAGGCAGATAAAGATTTTAACTTTTGCTGCAGAAATGTGCAAAGGAGAGGAATAGTATCCTTTTAAAAGCATTGCACCAGCCTGAGGTGTAACTGCAGTTTCTGCTGAGAGTGGTGTGGTAGGTGAGAAAACTGAGGGAAGTTCTACTAGCTGATTGTAGGTTACAGGAGGATCATAAGGCACACCTTGAAGATCTAGGAGCTGTGTAAACTAATAATGAAGAATATATTATGGATAAGATTACCTTGGCAAAAACAATCACATCCTACTTGTCCTTATTTCCAATAAGGATACTGCATTCCCTGACAGGAGCTGCTCCTCAGGATTGCATTTTGGCTTATTTCTGTTCTGGGTAATTGTGTTGTGTTTGCGGCTTCTAAATCTGTTGGGCTGTGGTGAAGATACTCATCTAGTGAAGTCTTGATTTTATCCACAGATTCACAGATTGCATTGGGTTGGAAGGGACCCTCAAAGGTCGTCTTGTCCAACCCTTCTCCAATGAGCAGGGACACCTCCAACTAGATCAGGCTGCCCAGGGCCACATCAAGTCTGATCTTGAATATCTTCAGGGATGGGGCCTCAATCACATCCCCAGGCAACCTGTTCCGGTATTTCACCACTCTCATTGTAAAGAACTTCCTCCTTATGTCCAGCCTAAATCTACCCTGCTCCAATTTAAAACCATTGCTTCTCATCCTGTCACTACAAGCCATTCTAATTAGTCCTTCCCCAGCCTTTCTGCAGATCTCCTTCAGATATTGAAATGTAGCTATAAGGGCTCCCCAGAGCCTTCTCCGGGTGGAACATCCCCAAATTCTTTCAGCCTGTCTTCATAGGAGAGGTGCTTCAGCCCTCTCATCATCTTTGTGGCGCTCTTCTAAACCTGCTCCAGGAGGTCCATATTCCTCTTGTGCTGGACACAGTACTCCTGGAGACATCTCAGCAGAGCAGAGCAGAGCAGAGTGGTAGAATGACCTCACTTGACCTGCTGGCTGCACTTCTTTTGATGCAGCCCAGGATGTGATTTGCCCTCTGGGCTGCAAGTGCCCATTGTTGGCTAATACCCATCTTATCATCCACCAACACTCCCAAGTGATTTTCAGCAGGACTGCTCTCAATTGTGTTGATATCAAGGATTGTCCTGACCAAGGTGCAGGACCTCATACTTGGCCTTATCCTCTCATCCTTATTGTGTATGAGGAAGCTGAAGAAGGAATTGCTCTTTTGTTACAAATTATGCAAAATTAATAATCAATATTAATGTTTATATCCAAGCAAAGATTGTTAATAACTGTGAAAAATGTTTATTAACATTAAATCTCATCAGAAAACTGATTTACAAGGTTCAAAACGCATGGTTTGGATACTTTTATGCAGAGGGAGCAGGCAAAACTAGAACACTTCAAAAAATATCTAGCAAAGGCAAACATGATACCCAAAGAGAAGGTTCCTGCGGTCAGTACACCGCTTGCAGTTAATTATCCTGCTTAGCCACTAGAGGGACTCAGGGAGCTCCTTTCTGCTTATGGCAGAAGGCAGTGGTGAATTACAAGAGGCTTTAAGTATTTACTCGCAAAATCACCTCCCGACTCATGGGGCTAGCCACAGCTTCAGACAGCACCCCAAACGCTTGCAGGGAGTTCTGTCAATGTCTTGTGAACTGCTGAGGCTTCTGATTCTTCCCAGCCTTCACAGGGTGCTGGGGAAAGGTGGCAGATGATCTCTGACCTTATCAAGGCTCCTCTGGATGATCTGTATATCTCCAGGACTTCCTGTCTTGGCAGGAGGCTTTCAGGTGCAGGCAGGATGCAATGCCATGTGCAGTCTTGGCACGATGTCACGCTGGCTGTGCAGGGCAATCACATGGAGGCATTTAGAGCCTGTTCCTGGTAAACTCAAGGCAGGCAGTTCAGAATGCACTATGGCAGAATCTGCCAGAAGCAGAGAGCAATGGCAGCGGCAGCAAGCAGCAAGCATGAATACAAGGGCAGAGCAGGTTGTGTTACCTGCTCATCTACTTTTATCATTACAGCCTGAGACTAATGGGCCTTTGGACACAGAATAGCCAATCAGAATGGCAGTTAGCCAAGCCTGACCATATGAGGTGAAGCCATAGGCTTGCTTTACCCAAATTTGGGAAAACACAGGCTTTGCATGAGGCAGGCACAAGCCAAGTGTGTGCACCTTATTCACCACAGGATGCAAACAGGAGCAAAACAAGTCTGGGCAAGCCAAAGTCCTTAGACTCGGTGGTTCCAGGTTCTTTGTCCTCTTTCCCATGGTTGCTTCTCCCCACAGCAGAAGGAGGGAGAGCAGAAAAACATGCCTGGGCAAGCCAGCACATGTATAAGCCTATTTTGGCCTATTTAGGCCTACTGTAACATCTTTGTCCAGGAGGAGGACACTTAATTCTTCTGGGCAGGAGTAAAATGTAGCAAAGATGAGAGAACCCAGACTGTCTCCTGGTGTTCAGCTGTGAGCATTGTCAAGCAGGGAAGAGCATACTGCTGGTTCTCAGCTACTCAAAACCCACAGCTGCAATTCCTGAATGTACAGCCACTCTGTCTTTGCCTTCAGCCTGCCTTTACTGTGCAAGAAGTTAAAGCAATATTTGGGAGTTGTACTTCTTTTCTTTTCCATCCCTAACGTTATCCTCAGGAAAGCAAGTCTGCCTCTCCATGTACTAGACTCTTTCTGCAGCTGTTGCTGTTGGAGAATTCCACTTCCTGTAACTCACTTTTTTCTCATGTTATAAGCCCTCAGCATTTTACCAGCATGGTAGAAACATCTGTTCTCATAGTCTGACAGTTTTACTGCTGAACTTGGGCTTGGAGCTGTTCTGGATTCCAGCCCAGGGCTTCCGCAGGAAAGGGCAAACTGTCATGCCCTTAGTACACCGAATTTCCAATGGCAGGGAGTTTGTGTTCCTGAAGAGGTAGAGTGAATTTCAGCCTAGCCTCAGGTTTTAGTTAAATCAAGTCTTTTTTTTTTAAACAAAAGGGTGTTTTTGTTGCAAAAAGAAAAGAGCTATTATACCATGTAAAGTGATGAGAAGCATTTGTATATGCTTTTTTGTCAATCTGCCTCTTACTTTTAGTGTATATTTTCTCTCTTGGAGGATATTATGTATATCAGGAGCTGGCCTGCAAGACCTTAGTTCAGGGTGGGAATCAGCACTTCCTGGCCTGCAGATTTGAGGAGATCAGGAATTAAGTTTGAATTTCTACCCCTTCCTGTGTTTGTTAGCCTAGGCTAAGTTTCACTGACGTTCCGAAAAGCCGGTTCTTCCAATTGTATTTGTATTGGAAGAGTTTTAAAACAAAGTGACACCCATATAGATGTAATTTACTGATATTTGAGGATGAACATAGCATCTAGAGCTAGAGAGGACAAGCCATTCAGTTTTGCTCTGCTGTCACAGGAAGCCTTGTCATATAATCCTGTTGATTAATTGATTATGTTTTATTTTAAATCTGCAGTAAAGCTGCTCTATGTAGCCCATTCCAGGACTTAACTCTCATATAAGTAGAAAGTGTTTTCTGCTATATAACCTAAACTGTCCTTGCCAATGTCATCCTCTCTGCAGTAGGTTTTGCACGGCAGCAGACTGAGATCACATTCAACCTGATGGTTTCCTTACCTGTAGTCCATCCAGGTTGTCCCAGTGTTAAGTGTCCTATTTGACTGCATTTCTTCTGAAATGCACCACAGAAGAGTGAGCACCACTTTGCCACAGAGGACTGGCAGAGTCAGGAGACTGAAGCAGTTAGCTGTGAACTTTAGCTAGCATGTCCTAGCATGCCCTCACTTTTTTTGGCATTATCTGAGTGATCTGATCACTGTAATTAATTTTATCTTCTCCATGTGAATATTTGACACAATTATCCTACCAAATGTATGCCACTCCGTAATTATGCTTAGTATTTCTCCTCACTACATGTCCTGCTGTGACCTCTGTCCTGCTGATTTTAGGTCATCACTCCACTGAATCAAATTCTTTCTAAATTTGCCCTCCAGAATGCCATGCCTCCCAGCCCAAGTCTTTGGGCAGCAGGGAGCTGATCTGAATGTTTGCTGCAGCAATTACCTTCTAATCCAGGCTGTCACATTTAATGCAATTGAGCAGGCAGGAGAGATGAGATATCTCAGTTTTTAAATACCATATGGTGATCCAGCATGGATGGACATGCACATATAGCACAACTTACAGTAAGGAGGGGGGTCTGTAGAATATTACACAGTCTTTCCATGCCCACAGCAGCAGCAATTAGTGACCTATGGACACAATAAACTTCTTCCCTGTGTGGAGGTCTTCCTCAGCCCTATTAGTGCTTGTCTTTATATTTGAAGGTTGACCCTGGAAAGATTAAAGCAATTTGCTTACATAAAAAAGTAATTTGCTTGCAAAGCAACTCTTGTACAAGAGCATCTGAAAATAGTCCTATGAGGTCCAACAGGGCTTTTCTTATCAGAACACATTTATGAGTGTTCACATGGCTGCAGATTTTGTTTGCCAGATACTGCTGTCATAATTGCAGGGCTCAATGCCTCTTTTACCTTTCCTAGTCTCTGTAGACAAAGTCTTAATGGTGGACCTTTTACTTGCACTTCTACAGGGCTGTTGTCTGAAGGTCAGGACTCCCTCCAGATCTAGGCCTCCAGCATCCTCTCTGCCAGCAGACTTATCTGCTCCAAATGGGACCAGACACCTGCCAGTCTTTTCTTTCAAAAATCTACCAAACCAGCCCTGTAAAATCACAATCTTTCTCTGCTAACCAGCAAAGCAAGAACTACTAGGAAAACCCACTTGCAAACATCCAACTCTTTGCATGCTTATCTATGATGCCCATAGTTTCCTCACTACTTCTGATGGACCAGGTGGAGTGTGTGATACCTCACCAGGTTCCTGTCTCTGCCTTCCCCAAACTCCTACTGCTATTCTCTTCAGGACGCACTTCAAATTCCTCAAGCAGGTTTGTTGTGTGTTTTTTGCCCTGTGTTTTCAGTCTTCTTCCTATGTGATGAAAACTCAGGGTTTTAGAATGACCATCACAGAGATGCAGCTATCATATTATTAAAAACAGCATTCCAGCACCTAAGACCTCTGAAATTGTTGTTGGAAGTGTCTGTGTTGAATCACAGTTTTCCTCTCTTGTTTTCCAGGCAGGTCCCTGCATAGTTACCAACATTCATCTTTTCAGTCATGCAATAAGTGTTAAATTCTTCAGGCCAAAGTACAGTGACATATTTTGAATTTTTAAAATAAAAAATATAAATTATTTTGTAATTTATAAGTGCAGGTTGAAGTATCAAGCAGTAGCACCTAAGTGTTCAAGTCCAGATTGGATGGGTCTTTGAGCAACCTGATCTAGTGGAAGGTGTCCCAGCCCAAGGTGGGGGTTTGAAACTAGATTATCTTTAAGGTCCCTTCCAACCCAAACTGCTCTATGATTTTTTTTTTTAATTAAAAACCCTGTCAAAATCTCTCTTCTGTGAGCAGACCACATTAAATAAGCACAAGAGCGGAGCAACCATGTCCAAAGAGAAGTCCTCCTAGCCACAGATCCTGTCTACAGCGGTAGCCAGTAACAGCAGGAGTATTTACTCTGCTCTCGTCAGACCCCACCTGGAGTACTGTGTGCAGTTCTGGAGCCCCCAGCACAGGAAGGACATGGAAGTGTTGGAGCAGGTCCAGAGGAGGAGCAGGACTTGGAACTTTCTGAGACAGAAAAAGAGGAAAGTGTCAAGGTTTTTAAAGAGCCGACAGAATGAGACTCTCTCAAATGAATTGGAGAGAAATGCAAAGTTGTATTTGAAAGGAAAGATACAGGAAAAAAAAATACAGAGCATATACAGGATACATAGCGACCCCCTTGAGTTTTCCCCCAACCCAAAACTAATCTGCAGTCTGCGGTGCTCCAGTCCTCACCCCACAATGCCTCTGGCGCCCAGAGGCCCGAATGCAACCTGCAGGGGCCACAAACAGGCCCACTCCTTGCACCTTTACCCCAGCAAGTAGCTCCCGCCAGACACAGCAGGCAGGAGGGAGAGGAGAACGAGCTGGCCTTGCTGCCAGCTTATAAAGAGATAGCAGAATTAAGGGGCTGAATAACAATTTCACACCTTCCTGTGTCCACCCCTTAGATTCCTCTAGTCCCTAGATGACTTCTTAGCCCTATAGTTCCCAACCTACCACATTCCAAAGGACAAAACTTTGTTCTTTTATCCCATTAGCAGCAAGAGTCACTATTATCTTAGGAAATGTTTCTACCAGCAGTGAAAGCTGGCTGAAAGTCATTTTTGGTTTAAAGTGAAGAAAAAAAAAAGGAGAAAAAAATGTGCATAGTAGTATTGTGATCTTTTTTTCCTTTGTTTGTTTTTTCTGTTTGTTTTTTTGTTTTGTTTTTAAAATGTGCTTGATAAAGCACAGGACTGAACACGTGCACTGCTATTTAAAAGGTATTTTTTAAGCTGGAGATCTCTTTTCATTGTGGCAGTATCTTTGGAAAGATACCCTATACTTTTTCACAAGGAGAAAGCACAGAGGGAACTTATCTCGGGGCATGGAATGAAGGTTTTATTTCTTCTATGATAATGAGGGATAGTTTATGATAGTGACATAAGACCACAATCTCTTTAGACACTGGGATTTCATGAGCATACTGCTATTTGAAAGTATAAAGTCATCAGCTGCTCCTCAAAAGCTTTTGGCATCCCATAAGAACAGGACTGGAACAGATTGGAGCATCACTTGATGAAAGCAGTGAAAAGGAAAGCAGTGGGGACAGAAAAAAAAAATTACATAAATTCACTCTTCTGAAGATGTAAATATACTTGACAAGTGATGGCAGAACAATGCAAAACACGTTTGGGTGAAGCTGAACTTGGAGAATGAAAACTAACAGGATGCAGATGGTGCAAAAATGAAGTCTGACAAAATAATGATCTGTGTCTGTGATGAAAAATGAGCAAGTGAAACATCAGTCAAGCTACAGAATTGTCAACAGATCTGGCTCTGCTGAGATGCTTTTTTTTTAATGATGTTGCACAGTCTGAGCAGCAGGAGAGAAAGTTACCTGGCATTTCTAAAGGCTTTAAACCCAAACTAAATGGGCATTAAGGCAAAGGTGTAAGTCCTGTAGATGTGTCCCTAACCACAGAATTGTCAGCACTTCCTCTTCTTTGAAACAGTGGAGCTCAAAACTGAGTGGGAAGACTGGATTTTGTACCCATGCCCTGAGAAGTGTGCTTTGAAACCCTTTAGGCAATCTCTATTTCTTGTGAAAGCGTTGGTTGTCATCACCTCTCTTGCTGCCACCAGCCTGATTCACCCTTCTTCCAGAAGCAGGTGATGTCAGTGTAAGAGGAAATTAATGTGTTTAATCATATGCATCCAGGTAACATCACCACAGGCAGACTGGTCACGTAATAAACTGAAGAGAGGGGAAACTGTGGAAAGTACATGAAGACAGCGTAGAGTCTGGAAGCTCTGAAGAGGTTGGCAGGATGTATACATAGGTGGGAGACAGTCCTTGGTATGGGACCAGGTTACAGAATGAGGAGGAGAAGGCCATGACTGAAGTAGGTAAAGAAGAACCAGTAAGCACAGAGGGAGCTCAGGGCTGCTGAGAACATCTCAGCCTGCTGGAAACCTCCACCGAGAGGTGACAGAGTAGTTTATGGGTTCCCACTGCTCCTGCTGAGTTGACTGCAGTTTTTCCAGCCAAGTCTTTTCAGCATGCAGTACCCCCATCCTTGTCCCTTCTCAGTTTCCCCTTCAGCTGAGTGGTTCTCAAAATGGGATGAAGGGCACAGATTGACTTCTGGGTGTACAAGGAGAAGAGTTGAGGTATCGGCCATGATCTCAGGTACCATGGAGACTGTGATAAGAGGATGGACACTGTTGGTGTGTACCAAAGTTAGGCAGTGGGAGTGAAAAGCAATTTTCATCCCTTTTTTTTTCACTAGAAAAACAATCAGTGCTGCTCCTTCTGTACCTTCTGTACACGTGGCTCTAGCAGCCAAGAACAACTTCCGTGGACATGAAGTTAACAGCAGTGTCTTGTATTAATTTATGAAGGTCAGGCTTTCCTTTGCTGTCAGAGGTGATTTAGATTTGTCTGCTGAAATTCCCAGATTTACCAGGAGAAGCTCATAGGAAAAGGTGGAGTTGGCCGAAAGAAAGACATTGACCTGGTGAAGGAAATTCAAGAGGATGTGTTTGCCTTTAATCTGGCATAAATCTGTGCTGCTGCCACAAGAATCAACCCCACCTTAAACAAAAAAATGCCAAAGACAGGGAGGAGGGAAGAGAATTATTTAGAATTTTGAATACCAGGATGTAAATTGGAGGAGAAATAGCACCAGCTATCTTGAAAACCTCAGACAGCAGTATTCATTGGACTGTAGGACAGCTTCCCATGGACTATGCATCATGACCTAGGGGACATCTTCTATGAGGAGCAATCCTCTTTTTTTTAACTGTTTAGTTTATGGAATATTTATAGGATCACTGACTCATTCCAGTTGGAAAGGACCTTTAAGATGATCAAGCCCAACTCTTTTCTAACTCTACCAAGTCTGGTGATAAGCTGTGTCCTTTACCATCACATCTCTGCATCTTCTAACCTCCAGGGACAGTGATTCAGCCACCTCTCTTGGGAACCTATCCTAGTGTTTGATAACCCTTTCAGTGAAAAAGTTTCTTCCAATATCTATAAGCATATATATTCTAATACATTCCTAAATGATACATTGTTATTGTGTCATTTATATGACAATGCAAGGTAACTGTGAGATGCAGTCTCATATTGCTGTGCAACAGCTGTGTCAGAGCTAGCAAGGCAGCATCCCTATCCTCTAATAACAGGACATAGAATCATAGAATTGTCAGGGCTGGAAGGGACCTCAAGGATCATCTAGTTCCAACACCCCTGCCATGGGCATCTACTTCTGAAGCAGAAAAAAAAAATCAACAGACTGCATGAAGAACTGGTTTGAATTTTCCAAGAACTTCCCCAAAGAGTCTTCATAGAGTGAGGGCTTCTGTGCTTTGACACTGTAGTTTTTAGCTTCCCTGGGTTTTGCTGTGTTTTGGGGTTGGTTTCTGGAGAACCCTCCATGTGGATACATCATTCAAAGATTTTTGGTAATGCAAACCACACACATCTTCAGTACATGATTATGGGGAACCTGCTATAGAAGCTGGTGATATTTGCTGCAATTTCTGGCAAAAGTTACATTTTCTTAATAGGTGGATTCCCTATGAGTATACCAGATTTGATTTTACTTAACTGAAAGCTGATGGCTCTGATAGTCTCAAAGTAATAATTCTTTTCTTTGTCAAACTTTGTCCTAGCTCTGTGTTCATTTCTGGGGTTCCCTGCAGTGCACTTTCAAAGTGAAGGTGTGGGTCTTGCAAGAATTTGCACAAGACAGGAAGGAAATATCATTAAGGTAGGACAATTTAACTTCCCAGGGATTTTTGATTCCACCTCAACCTCTGTACTATCAAGCAGAACACAATACATTATGTGCTTAGCAGTGAAAACAGGTAAGGGTGCCTTGGTCAACGTCGCTGAGCACTGATTGCCTATCTCAGCACGTTTCTCTTTGCAACCCTGTAATCTTTCAGTTACTGAGATACCACAAGGATCCGATATAGAGGCCAGTCTGGGATGGAGCCTCCAAAAAGGAAGAGAAATTCAGGGCTGAACCAGACTTTCCTAGGCTTAAAGTTGTTTTTGAATGAAGGGCTTCAAGTTCCTTGAGCATGATGAGCTTAAATGCAGCAAAGCATACTGAATTTGGGAAATGTACACTCTTGCTGGTTGGTGAAATCCCTTGAGAGGTGGGATCTTGTGTCTTACATCAAAGCCTGATCTTTACCCACGTGCATCTGCAAATTTAGGCATGGGTGGCAGAGTAGCTACGAACAGCCTAGTTTGCTCCCTCTCCCTCCTGCACACCAACAAGAAGGGAACTCTAGGTACTGAGTTAAGCAAGAGTCAGACCTGCTTGGATCTTACCCAGCCTTTGGCTCCAGGAGCTCAATTCTTACACAGACCTTCTCAGAGGTTCTCTTAAACACCACTATTGAACCACCACTGCTGAAAAGGACACTGGAGTAAGTTGATTTCTGAAGTTTTCAAATGCAAGCAAGATTTAAGCACTGAATTATGCTGTGGCACAGCTGTTCTCTGGTTCGACCATAAAATCCAGTCCTGAGAATCAGGAAGGTTCAGGTGGCTCAGGAAAAGCCAAGAGCAACATGGATCTGTTTGCCTCCTCCCTTAATCTTTTACTGTGGATAGCAGATCTTTGTTAGGGATCTGACACAAACACTCCGTTTGTGCATAATGACCCTCTGCATAATGTGCAGTGACTCACTGCATAATGACCCAGGCCAGTAGTTAATGAGTTGCTCTTTCTCCCTGAACTTCCCCGGTGTGCAAGAAAAGACTACTTATTCTTTAGACTGTTTCCTGACTAGCAGAACCCACGAATCCAGGATTCCTCTTGATTTCTGCCTGTTGTTCCCTAATACTTCACATTTGTGATACTATCTGTTCCCTTCCACATCCTCTTCATCCATTGCCCATATCCACCTGTGCTCCACCATAGGCACCCACACCAGTTTGTGCTTCTTTTTCTTACTGCACCTCTTCTTTAGGGAGCAGCAAGCACAGGCATGAGTGCTCTGCTTGTTGACCCTCTGGTTTTCTATCTGTACATTTTGGATCCTGCTACATAACTATTCCTTTTTTTCATGTTGTTTTCTCTACATTCAGTTTTTTTCCTCCTTTTATCTCCCTTTTGCTCAGTCCTGCAGCCCAGGAGAGTTCTAATATTTTACTAGGGATGGATTGGTGAGAGCTCAGTAGGAACTAGGCATGAAGCAGCACATGTTGTGTCTAACTGGAAGTTATCTTTTTGGCCAACTATCAGAATAATTGTTAGAGGAAGGTTTGTGTTCCCCTCCCCAGAGTGATGGGGACATGAACTGCATTAACTTCTGCCTTTCACTCAACAGTGATTTCCAGAAAAGAGCATAGGAGCAATCATCTTTGAGAGCTTTGCCTTTCTGATAAATTTACTTGAAACGAGTTATCAGGTGAAAGAGAACAGACTGATTGCATAAGCTCTTTTTTTCCTGGGAAAATAAAATTTAAAAAAATTAAAAAACAAGCCAACCCCTGCTAAAAATAGTGCTGGGTGAAAATAACCTGGCAGATTATAGATGGATCCAAAAGCTTTGCTTTAGGCTCTGATCTGGACTTTCTTGCCTGTGACAGGGGTTGGATTGTGCCAAAGAACCGTGAGGGCTGGAGCTTGAAGCCTGCATGCACTCCTCTCTGCATTTGAGAGCAGCAGTCATTCTTATGTGCTCCTTCAGATTTCTCTGTTCTGGTCTTTGGCAGTTTACAGCTTAGCTGCTTGCTGTCCTCAGGATTGTGGAGATTTCCCTGTGTAGGTTTGGTGGGTTAGTATGGATAGTGAAGCTGTCATTATTGTACTTTGGAGCCTGCACCCACTGGGTCTCACAATGATTTCCCTGGCTAAAATACATGATTACAACTTTAATTGCATATATAATATTAATGCAGTCACTCACCTTGCAGATCATTTGAAATTAAATCTCTTACCGTCCTGCTGGACACAGTATTGGTGACCTGGACCAGGATGCCGTTTGCCTTCTTGGCCACCTGTGCGCACATTCACTCATCTTCAGGTGGCTGTTGACCCACACCTCCAGGTCCTTTTGCACTGAGCAGTTTCCAGCCACTCTGCCTCAAGCTTGGAGTGTTCATGGGGTTGTTCTGATCCAAGTGTAGGACCCAAAAATTGGCCATTTTGAACCTCATCCCACTGGCCTCGTGCCACCGATCACTGTGTCCCGGTCCCCCTACAGAGACTTTGCCAATCCAAACAATTCTGTGATTCTGTGATACTGCTTTATAAATCTCTATATAGCTTTCATAGTTGGTTGTGCTTGGTTCCTGTTGTATTTTTATCAGTACCTCAGGACACTGTTCAGCATCATACAAGTTACAAATAAAATTATCTAAACCAATAAAAAGTTCTTGGCTCCTATTACAAACAAGTCTGCAAAAAGATGTGATGAATCACTCCAGAGGAGGGCCATGAAGATGATCAGAGGGCTGGAGCAGCTCTCCTCTGAGGACAGGCTACAAGAGTTGGGGCTCTTCAGCCTGAAGAGAAGGCTTCCAGGAGACCTTAGAGTAGCCTTCCAGTATCTGAAGGGGGACTACAGGAAGGCTGAGGAGGGACTATTTACAAGGTCTTGTAATGACAGGACAAGGGGCAATGGGTTTAAACTGGCAGAGAGGAGATTGAAACTGGATGTTGGGAGGAAGTTCTTTGCAGTGAGGGTGGTGAGACACTGGCACAGGTTGCCCAGGGAGGTTGTGGCTGCTCCCTCCGTGGAGGGGTTCAAGGCCAGGTAGGATGAGGGCTTGAGTGACCTGTACTAGTGGGAGGTGTCCCTGCCTATGGCAGGGAGTTGGAACTGGATGATCCTTGAGGTCCCTTCCAACCTTACCATTCTATGATTCTATGATTAGTTGTACTGTATTTAGACAAATCAGTGCATGCCAGCACATACTTTCTCCCCAAAGCCTGTGGCCCACAGGCATTTATAATGTCAAGCTCCCTAAAAGAGCCAAGCAATTTCAAAGTTTATTTTGTTATTCTGAAGCCTCTTATCCTGTTCTGGCAGAGACCTGAACCAAAAAAATCAACAACAGTGGTGCAGCTGGTGGAGATGTCTCTAGAGGCTCATATTGCTCAACCTGTCAGTTTTGTGTATGAGTCTTCAAAGTGTAAACAAATAAAACCAAATGTAGGGGTTTACTGTAACCACATGTAACTGCATCCCTAGCACAGACTGGCCTTTAATTAACAGCAGATCCTCCAGCCTCTTCTTCTGGCACGACAGTAACAATTTTCTGTTGTTAGCATGCAAGGAAAGCCAAGGCCATCAGCTTATCCCTGCTTTGCCTGTTCCCACTGCAGCTGTGGACAGCCAAAATACCTGCCAGTGCTCTGGCCTTGGGGCATAATTCAGCCAAAAGAGCACAGAGTGGCTTGCAGCAGTTGTCAGCATCCTTTCACAGTGACACAGCAACTGGTCTCTGTCTTTACTTAGTGTGAAGATTAATTTTGCCATCTGAAATCTTTCTCAAGGCTTCCCAAGAGTGTCATGCCTTTACGAAAGTAAATGGCTGCGATCCCCTTGTGGCAGAGCCTTTTCCTGCGCAACCTCACGTGTCAGTGTTGGTTTCTGACTGCTGCCCCACAACTTTTTCATCACTGTTCAATAGCAGCTTTGCACAGGCTCAGATTTTGGCAGAGATCTGACTCATTTCTTTGGTTTGTTGCTTTTTTTTTAAGAAATGATTTCCCATGGACTTCCTACCTGTTCTGAGGGAAGTTCAGGCTCTACTAAGCCAAAAGAGTCGAGGGCTTTTATATGAGCAGAATTTCATCACCTTCAGGGTGTGAGTGGAGACACTTAATCTTTTTTCTGAGTAGTTTTGTTCTGAGAATGAGTTTTTCCTATCTGAGTGCAAACATTGAATCATAATGCCTGTCTGTCTGATAGAAATACTGTGAGTGTGTTCATTTTCTTGCTGCTATCCAACCCAGTAGTCTTTATCCTCTCCTTGCTTGTGGAGCAAGTTCCCCTCATAGCACCCAGACTAGACCTTCATCAATGGAAAACAAAACAAAACAGAAAAAACAACAAAAGCCTGAGTTTTGATGCCATGGTTTAGTTGTCCGTGGTGCAGTCCTGCAATTCACTGCACACTGGTACAGCAGCACATACACTCCTTGCAAGCATCCTATCTTGTGTTGGCTGACAAGCAGTGTGGAAGTATCTGAAGAATCAGGGACCTTAGCTACTATTTCAATCCCTCATCTCTGAAACAATTAATTACAAGGAGCAAAGACTGATGCCTCTGATGTTTCCTTTCTGAGATCACATAAACAGGACTGATGTCCTGTTCTGCACAGGATTGTGCAGAAGGCATGTACAACTTGCAGTTGAGTTTATTGTGTTCTTTATGCTATATATCAAACACTGAGTATGGTATTGCAGTGCCTATAAATATTTGATAATGCTGTGCAAATGCATTTCTCCCTTATTGAGCAAGTATCTGTTTTTGCAGAGACTAGTGCTTCTGGAGGAGTGAGGCAGGAAAAGAGGGAGTCTGGGCTTTGTATTTTTCAGCCTTCGTCAGCTTAGGAGCTATCAAGATTCTTCCAGCAATGTCTCTATTCCTCCACAGAGACATACAGATATGGTTCTGTCAGCTAGTATGGGAAATTCACATGAAGCAAAGGGTAGGATTCTTTTTCTTCACATTCAAACACGACTCAGCAATCTATTGCCATCATCTGCTCTGCTGTCTTGTGGCTTTTAACTAAGGTGATAAAGTGGGTGAATGTAATTGCTGACTGTTATTCATGTATTTTAAGTGTAAAGGGCCTATTAACTGTATAGAGGCAAACGAGTAACTGAAATTGGATCAGTGCTACCCAAAACCACAGCACAGGGTAAGACTGTAAGAGGGGCACAGCACTGGCCAAAGAAGTTCTGAGTGGAGCTTGATAAAGAAAAGGCATTAATTGCATTCCATGGCATTGTATTTCAGTTTGATTGCATGTCAGGGGCAGCAGTAGGCCAGAGAAGTGGGGCGAGACAGCACCAGGAGGATTGCAAACACAGCCTCAGAAGCACTGGTAAGTGCCAAAGTAAAGCTGTTAGGGAGAGGGAGGGAGACTTTTGAGTAGAAGGGAAGTGAGGAGAGATTTGGAGCTATTAGGAAAGAAGTTGCATCATCTTTTTCCCTCTGTGTTTTGGGAAATGAAGCTCTTTGTAAATAAACAGTAGTTCTGTAGAGATAGCAGTACTGGCTCCATCATACACTGTTTCTTTTGATAGGGAATTGCTCACAAGGTAGCATTTGTAACCACAAAGATCAGAAAGGGGAACACTGCTCTTGCCTTTTTGAAGTAACTGCTTGCTGAATGAAAGCATTAAAGGATGTTTTTGTTTTCCTAACACCTGAGACATGATAAAAAATGTCTAAAAGAAAGAAATTAATGTTACTCTAAAAAGCCATCACTAGTGTCTGGCACTGCTTCCTCTGAACATTAAGTGTGTTCTGTCTCTCATATCCCTGGACTTCTTCTAAAATGAGCCCTGCAATTCAGGGCTTGCCTTCATTTTGAGTCCTCCAAAATGCCATCAGGGCAGTAATTTAGTTAGGGCAATTAAGGAGGCAGGAATTATAAAATATATAGTTATTTTATTTCCAAAAAGCCCCACCCACAAACTATATACAAACCAGTTAAATTTGGGTTCTAATTTGGTTGAGATGCTTATGGGCAATTCATTCATCTAGGAGAATCAGAAAATCAGAAACGTTTAGCCACAAAATGCCTTTGCCCCACTTACAAATAAAAGGCAGCCTGGAGCCCTAGGGAACGTCTGAGCTACTCACAGCGGTGGAGTAGAATTCAGAGATAGTCCCTGGCTCCTTCACTGCAATGTTGGAGCTGCTTGGCATTTTGATAACTGTTGAGAGGCTCCTAGACCTTCCCAGGCTCTAGCAGGGTGCTGGGAAAGAGGCAGACAATCTCTGGCCTGATCCTGGTTTCTCCTGGCACAGAGCTTTGCAAAGGTGCAGGCAGATCTCTTGCAGGTGTGCAGAGAGCACAGTGTCAGTGGCACCTCTCACCACAGTGTGAGGCACTTAATGCCTTCTCCCGGTGAACTTGAGGACTTAAGGTTCCAGGGAGTTGAAGCCCAAAACATCAGGGCTACGCTGATCTGAAGCACAAGGCAGAGCAGAACAGGTTGTCCAAGCTGAGAGCAGTGAGGCAGAGCAGGTTGTCTGAGCAAAGCAGAACACAGGGCAGCACACACTGAAGCAGCTCTGTGAGGCAGAGGCAGCAGCACAACTGCTTTCAACTTAGTTCAGTTTATATTACTTGCCCGAGTGCAAAGGCTGCTTTGGGCACAGAGATACACCAACCAGAATGGCATTTGCCAAATTGGCCACATTAGGTGTAGCCAGGGCTTGCCTACCCTTATTTGGGAAAGATACTAACAAGTACCTAAACCCCTGTGGGTACCTGTTTATCACTTTGGGAGGGGACACAATGGCTCAAGCCTTTGTTTTCCTCCTGCCCTTTGCTTCCCCCATCAGCAGAAGGGTGGGGCAAGCCAGGACATCGAATAGGCCTATTAACCTTTCACAACAGACAGCTGGTACTGAGCACCACAGCAGGATCCTTCTCAGGGTTCACATGGTATGCTGTGTTGCTTTCTGATTCCTGGAGCACATCTGTGAACTCAGCCAGAATAAAATCAGAATGAAAAACAAAATGTCCCTTGTTTAGGGATTATAAAAGGCCTTGTGTGGTGTAAGTCAACATTATCTAATCCCTTTTACAGATTCTGCAATAATGATCTGCGATCTACCAGGTCTTGCAGTCCAGTTTGGACAGCTTGACTTGACTTGCTGGAATCATAGAATCACAGAATGTCAGAGGCTGGAAGGGACTTTGAAAGCTCATCTGGCCCAGCTTCTGCCAGAGCAGGATCACCCAGAGCAGATCACACAGGAACACATACAGCTGGTTCTTGAATATCTCCAGAGAGGGAGGCTCCACAACCCACCCTGGGCAGCAGAAATACTGTCAGTGACAAATTAAGGAGTTGTAATAGTATCTGAAGTTCCCTGAAACCATACAGGTGTACTCGGTGGCACAATAAAATCCAGTCTGACTTCCACCTTAACTAAAGGCAGCTACAGTGAAACCTGTGGTGTTAATGGACTGAACAGGAGAGTGGAGTTCTGAAACCCTAATGAATGCAGGTTGAAACATTCTCCGCTCTGAAATCAGCCCCACAAAGGTAACAGCTCTGGAGGTTACTGTTTAGCCAGAGCTAGTGGTACACTCTGTACATTCTGTCTTGCCATTGCTGAGGCAGTTAATTTTTACCAAGCTCTATTTCTTACATTTTTGCTCCCACGTATGTGTGTTTGGCTTCCAGCTAACTGTGTACATAGCTGCTTCTCTGCAGGGGATAAAGATGGAGGTGGAGAATGGCAGGATCCTTGGCACAGTTGAGCCCAGTAAACCAGGGTGTGTACTTGCCTCACACAGTGCCCATGTTATTGACTTGATAAAAGTTACTTATTTTGTTACTGGTTTATTTCAACTAAATCATTTTTATTGAGTCCCAAGAGGAATTAAAGTAGAACTGCCTCATTGTCTTCTTGTGTCTCTAAAGTAATTAATCAAATATAAGCCCAAGAGAGATGGAGAGGGCATGATGATAAAGGCAGCATCTGTTGCATTGCATTCCCTCTTCAGAGTGCTTAGGCTGCATCTTTTCCCCAGGAAAGTCAAGTTAATTGGTTTTATTGATGCTTGGATGTTTCTTATTTATTACTGGTCCACATAGACCTGTCTGTCCTTTTCAGTATTCACAGCTCTACCTTGCTGTCCTCAAAGGCACAAATAAGCTTTTGCTCCTGTTAACTCTGCTATAAGCTGTGTACCTTGGAGAGAAACCTGGCTGCTGCTCTTCTCAGTTCAGTCAGCAGCAAACCGTTTCCTGAGATCAATTTGAGGACCTCGTCCCTTCCTCCTTGTCCTGGTAGGCATAAATCCTGCCAGGCTGGTTTAAACCCTTGCTCAGTCCTCCTTCTGTTCAGGGTTCGGAAGTTGAAGTAGATTGAGCTAAGCTAAGCAAAGCCCTGAGGCGAGGAGCTCAGCACTGTGTCAGGTGTCTGGTGCAGCCCCTCAGTGTGCCTGCGTGGTTGCACGAGGCACGAAGCTTTGAATGCATTGGGCAGTACAAGAATGCTAAATGCCTATTGGCCAGTTTAACTTTCAAATTGGTCTGTTTAAGGGGGGATGATTTAGAAGCCGCTCCTTTTCTACACAGCCTTTTCTACACAGCAACCTTTTCCTACACAAGCTGTCTACAGAGATTGTCTCTCTGCAGCACCCTTTAGCAGCTCATTACCTGGGAATCGCCATGGCCACGTATTTGCAGCTTACACTGGCTCTGCAGCAACTCTCTCTCCCCCACTCTGCTTGGAATATTTTGTATTTTACCACGGGATCATTTACCGTGAGTTTTGGAAGTGTTTTATACGGGAAACTTACTCAGGGACCAAGGCATCGTGAGTACCATGTGCTGGGGTTGATGCTGAGCCTCTGCAGGACAGTTAGAATTTTTCCTGTTTCGCGTTCCTATTTTCCCAAGTTCTGATTGTTTAAACTGTTTAATTCTGTGTTAATAAATATCCTTTGTGCAAATATTTCCTGTCGACTGAAAATCCAAAGAATCTGAGGGATTTTTCCCCTAAATTTTGAATATTAATTAAAAAATAATATTCGGAGATATTAATAATAATAATTCATAACCGGTTATTAATATCTGATCACACTCCTGCCTGCCTTGCAGAAGGGATTTTAGGGAAGATTAACTCTGTGTTATCTGTGGACCTCTTACTCCAACAAGCAAGCCATCTTATCTCTGTGGGTAACTTCTGTCATCAATGGGTAGAGCACGACTCTCCTGCTGATTTATCTCTGAATCTGAACCTGGCTTGCCCTGAATCTAAAGTCTGATGTCTATTTCCCTTTGCATGTTCTTAAAAACAGCGAATTTGCTGAGCTGCCTGTCAAGAGTTAGTTGTTTCATACTTGGCCTAAAAATGGGCTTCTAGCTCTAGGATCCCTTTCTGAATGTTTGAATACCTAATGGAGTCCACAGAGCCTTGAGCATGTTCAGGAACATTGCCCAGCTGGCGTTGGAAACTTGCGCTTTATTGAAACCGGGCACTTGACTCTTCAGTTCAAGGCTTGCGCTAATGTGTGCTTGCTTCCAGATGTGTTTTTTTCAGCAAGAGAAGTCACTTGCCATAGGTTTTGCCTAGAGTAAAGTAAGGAGCAGTTGTTCATCCAAATTACTCCATGGATGTGACAGTGGAGATAAGCAGCTAGGACTAGGGATCTGGTTGGAAGGGAGAGTGAAAATGTGTCATAGCCACTTTGTTTTCAGAAAAGGATCCATAGAAGCCAGCACACTCAGTGAGAGGCTCTCATTAACAACAAACAAACAGAAAATTAAGGGAGGGCACAGAAATTCTGAGAGAGTTGCCTCTCTGTGCTTGATTCTGCATCACCTACCTGTCTGTCTAAGCCAAGCCAGTCCTTCTGCAGCTGAAACATGCTGTGGTGATGGCAGCCCTGAGAGCCTGGCTCCCAAGTAACACTGTGAGAGCAGGCGTCAGATTTTGGAAGACCCAGGCTGAACTCTTTCTGCTGCTAGATCTGAGCAGGGATTGGAAATCAACCCACTGCCCTCCCAAAGCAACAGTCAGAGTCAGAAGCTCTTCAGAGGCAGTGGGTATCTTCCCTCTCCACTGTGTATGAAACAACCACCAGCTCATCAAGCCACAGGGCTGATGGTAGTTAGCTGAGTTTCAGCTTCTCCTGTGAGCTCTGGATGTCTTTCAAAGGTTAGATAGCTGGTGGACTCCTTTCAGCACTGAAGAGATGTGATTGTATGAGACATGCAGCTGGACACTTAAGGCATAGGTGTCTTCATTATGTATGGGAAATGTTGCATTAAAACAATACCTTTTTTTTTTTTTTTAAGCATGTGATATCTCAACGTATCTGCAATGATGTTACTAATTTGTGCTCTTAATTTATGGTTAATGAGTATTTTCTAAACATAGATGGCAGCAGTATGGTGCCCTCTGTTTATGAAGTTTAACATCTGTGAGTGCTGCCCCTGAGACAGGCCATGTGTGTCTGATTAGCCTATTGCTTACTGGGCACAACTTAAAGGCCTTATGCTCAATAAATGAACCATTCCTTTTTTCCTTTTTTGCATTTCTGATCTTTCTGTGTGATTACAACTTGATCAGTGCTGAAGTCAGCACTTTTCTTTTTCTTCTTTTCCAAGTAAAGGGCTTTTTCATTAGGACTCCCACAGTTAAGTGTGGGAAGAAGCTGTCCCCCTGGAAGAGTCATGTGAGGAAAGAAATGTAGAGAGTAGCTGAATTATGTTTTATTATTCATCATTCATGTGGACCTACAGTGGAGGATGTTTTAAAGCTTTATCTACCTAATGTTTCACATTAGAACCCCAAACTGTGATCTAATCTGAGCTTATCTGGGCTGAGAAATAGGAGAGAGATGTGAGCAGAAAAAATGCTTTTCTCCGTTGTTTCAGCTGATGCTAATCACTGGTACAACTTCAATTTTAGCAAGCAGGAAAATGGGGACCTCCACCTGCCAAGAGGAGCCCTTCAGTTAGAGCCCTTGATGTCTGCAATTAGAGAGCAGTGTGAGCAACATAAACAATTTCCCCTGAGACAGATACAGAGGAGGTTTTTCCTTTGGAGCTAGAACTCCCTGAAAGGAGCATTAAAAAAAAAAAAAAATTCCAAAATACCTCAGCAGAGATCAGTTAATGATGGGTATTGGAAGAATCCCTGCTGAGGACACGGTTTTTGCCATTAATAATGGCAAAAAGGAGAAATGTAGGCCACAGTTCTAAAACATACTTCAAGAATGCTGACTTCCAGTTCCTAATTTTATTTAAAAGAAGGCATTTTCATTTAAAACTTGAAGACCTTTGTGTTGAGAAGTGATCAGCCTTAGTACAATCAGGTATGCTATTGTCCATGCAAATACCTCATACTGAGCCTTCATCCAAACGTTTAGTTTCCTGTTTCACTTCTCATGCTTTTTGGTGTTCTTCATTTGGTGAATGCAGGTGTCCAAAATGGCTCAGAAAAATGGCTCAGAAAAACAGTATTGCAAGGTCAGGTTTGACTTGGTCAAAGCAAATGCCATGGCAAATACAGATCTAATTGTGTCCAGCTGAAGCTCTGTTGACTAGAGATGGGATCTGAAATGTCTGTCTGCAATGGACATATACACCATTGGCACTGGCGCCTGGGTAGAAGGGTCATGCTTTCACTGAACTGCCAGCAGTGAGCTCCCCAGGAAAGAAGATGTAGCAAGGTTTAAGGTTAAAGCATCACACACTCACCGCTGCATTTACCAGAGTTACTTTAACTAGGAGGCCTTTTTGCACTAAAGCAGCATTTGCTCCCTGAAGCAAAGATGTTTTACAAGGGTGAAATGTGCAACATGAGTTGCTGTTGCCTGAAGTTGCCTTTAAAGGTCTTGGGCCTCGGGGTTTTGAAACGAGAACTAAGCTTGTTATTAGCAGTCCCTTGGGGTCTCATTTCCATGACAGTGAACAGCCTGACTTTGTGCTCAGGAGCTCATTTCCCCACATTTTCAAGTTTCACCTGTTTTACTTTATCTTGCAGTTACTGATTTTATGACAAGGCTTCTTTTTCCTCTTCTTTTTTCCTATTCTTAGGGGGTTGTTTATCACCATCCATGACAAAGGCCATATTGCAACAATGCTAAACTCCTGGCCTGAAGAAAATATTAAGGTATGTGGCATGTCACCTGTGGACTGGAAAATTGCAGAGAGCTGGATGCAAAATGGGATATGAATGTAACTGCTTGGCATTATTTACAGAACTGCCCATTTAAAAGGATAAGAAAGAAATATTGCCTTCCTCAGAGAGTTTCCTGACTAGTGGTTGGACTTCAGAGACTATCATATCTGTATGGGGTCGAGAACATCTTTTTCAAAGGCTGCAGGACCTTGGGCAATAAAAAGAGGGTGAATGACAATAAATATGTACAGAGTAGAGGCCTTAGCACAGAAGAAATAAATGTGTGTTTGAGAATTCTGTGGCTAACTTGAAGCTTGTTAGATCACAGATTCACAGAAGGTCAGGGGCTGGAAGGGACCTCCAAAGGTGATCCAACTCCCCTGCCAGAGCAGGATCTCCAATAGCAAATCACACAGGAATGTGTCCAGGAAGGTCTTGAATATCTCCAGAGAGGAAGACTGCACAACCCCCCTGGGCAGCCTGTGCCAGGGCTCTGTCACCCTCACAATGAAGAAATTCCTGCTCATGTCTAAATGAAACTTCCTATGCCTCAGCTTCCATCCAGTGCCCCTTGTGCTGTCACTGGGCATCACCCAGCAGAGCCTGGCTCCAGCCTCCTGGCACTCACCTTCACATATTTATAACCATTGCTGAGGTTACCTCTCAGTCTCCTCTTGCCCAAGCTAAAGAGCCCCAGCTCTCTCAGGCTCCCCTCATAAGAGAGATGTACCAGAGCTCTTTAAGATATCTCTGTAACTGACGTGCTTGTAGGACTTCTTCCCAAATCCAGTGAGTCATGCAGCATCCAGAACACTGGCAACTCAGCAAATAGTGTTTGATATCCAATAGCTGAAAATATTACTGATGCTCCATCCAAAAAGGGATCTTTTGAAGTGTTGTTTGCTAAAGCTCAGGGCCGGGCAAGTCCCTGGCATGAAATAAAGTCAACACCTAAGTCAGGTCTTGCCACTCACCTCCTTCCATCAGTCTGAAAGTGCATGCACCTGGAATTTTCCTGTCCATTGACAGAGCTTGGTCCCCTATCAGTTAGCTGTTTCTTCCAGGAACAAAGGTCTGGCAACTGAGAAAGTCTTGCAAGCATTTTCCATTTCTAAGGTGAAAATAGAGGGAATTTTACATGTTTCCAGAAAAAGTAATCATATTGCTGTAACCTCGTCTCTGGAACCATGGAGAACAGATGCAAACTAGACATTTTGTCCTTGTTCTGTCCAAAGAACTCAGTATTTCCATTTGTTTCTGACTTAGGACTGTGAGCAGAACTCATTATGGCCAGTCAAGATGTTTTTGCAGATGGAGGAACTGGCACAAACGTATTAGAGAGTGTTATTGAAACAGTCCCCTCTGGCATCCAGAAGGGACCATAAGGAGGGCAGCGGTCCATGGAAGAGATTCAGACTACTTTTCATGTCTGCCAGACTACAAAGGCATCTTCATTTCATCAGTATCACTGTTCTGGACCACAGGGTTCCCTGTGTGTTTGTACACAGACTTCTCCATGCCTGGACTGGCAGGCACTGGAACACTTGAGATTTTGAGATAAATGAGGAGACACCTGGACTGCACCTAAGTGTTTTGAAATGGCTTGAATCACACTGAACACCAATAAGAGTAAGTCCCATTAAAGACAGTAAAAAAAATAACCTGGAGATGCTGCCCCACCTTATGCTTTGTGGCTTCTAATGCTTTGTGGCAACACCATTTACTATGGAAATGGGAGATCTGTGTTGTAGGCCTGGATCTTCTGTCTGGAGGGGCAGTAAGGGTGCTCTGCTTAGCTTAGCAGCACTTCAGCTAAGCTTCAGTGTGCCCTACCTCCACCCCTCCTGTTGAAGCTGGGCTGCTCTGAAAGAATCAGAGTGCTGGAAGAAGGAGTGAGAAGAAGCCATTTCTGAGCATACTTACATGGGAGTATGACTATGTCCCTCTTTCCAGGGTTGCTAATGAATTCTGACATGAAGAAACACTGAATAGATGTTGCTAGCCCTCATCAGTGCTTCCCCTTGCTAATTTTCTCTCTGGTTCCTTAATCTTCTACTCCTTTCTGTGTGAAGGCCCAGTTAGAGCAGGAGAAATGCAGGTAATCATACAGAGTGATGTCATGGTAGGTGTCATTCTGGACAATGGGTTCAAACCACCTTTCAGTAGAAGTAATATAGAAAGTATATCTCCCATTCCTAGACAGGTCTGTTGCCCTGCAAGCTCCTGGGCTGGCCTTCCTACACTCCTGTCCTCCCTCCCTCCTTCCATAGGATGTTCACCCTGAGAAGTGCCCTCAGCATCTTGAGTCCCTATCAGGATTACAGCTATACAAGGCTGTTCAGACTCACCCTTCCATGTAGTATTTCCTTTTGGTGCACTCAGGGCAGTTTCAGTTGATCCTAGAAAGGCTGACCTCATGCACTCAATGCAGAGAAGTGGGAGTGCCAGCAGCAGACACTTTTCCCTCTGTGTTGCCTCAGCAGCTTGGAGATTGGTGTAGTGTTCTGGATCACTCTGCTGGACCAAGTGTCTCCTTCTTAGGAGCTGCAAAACTGGACTAGTTACCTATTTCCAGATCATCTCAATCTCAGCTGCCTGTTCTCAGTATGCAGGTACTTCTGCAGTGATCAGTGATGAGGGAGATCTTCCAGGAGAAACAGCCCTTTCATCCCTTCCCAAAACAGCCACTGGAGGGGACATTGCATTCTGGATGTTTATGTCTCTCACCATCAGCTATCAGAGATGTCTTAGAAACCAGTTAGAAGATCAGCTTGAGCTGCACAGCTAACCTTTAGCCACAGACTTGGATGGAGTCATCCAGAAAGTCACAGCTGGAACTGGAAAGCAGAGTTAAACCAGTGGTTCTGTTTGAAGCGTCTGTCCTGCTCAGGCAGAGATTAAGGGGCTGTTTGTTGGGTTCTAATCACATGAACATGAGCAATTAAAACATAATTTTCATGTGCTTATGTATCAGGTACTCTTGTTTCATTAGAACTTTATTTAAAAATTAAAAGATTCTCTGCATAGTTGGGATTTTAACTTTTATTTTTCCATAAAATTTGCATCAGTTTCAGGATGAACCTGCAGCAGTGCATGTGCTTGCTGCTTTTCCTATTCCCAGTACTGCTTTCCAGTCCCAATTGCATCCTCTGGGTGTGGTAAAGAAGTGAGCTCACTCCCAGCAACAGATGGAGCCCACCCAAAAAGAGACTTTCCCATCACTGACACTTCACATTGACTCAGAAGGAAAAACAATCAGGAAAATGTTCAACAACAGAGGTGAATATGTATATCACAGCCACGGCTGAATTTCTTATCATAGAATCATAGAATGGTCCAGGCTGGAAGGGATCTCTAGAGGTCATCTGGTCTGGTCCCCCTGCAGTCAGCAGGGACTTCCCCATTAGACCAGGTCACCCAGGGCCTCACCTTGAATGTCTCCAGGGAAGGGGCCTCAACCACCTCCCTGGGCAACCTTTTCCAGTGCTCCACTACCCTCATAGTAAAGAACTTGTTCCTAACATCCAATCTAAATCTGCTCTTCTCAAGCTTGAACCTATTGCCCCTCCTCCTCTCACCACAGGCCTTTGTAAACAGCTTCTCTCCTTCCTTAATGTGTGCAGTTCTGGAGCCCCCAACACAAGCAGGACATGGAACTGTTGAAGTGAGTCCAGAGGAGGCCACAAAGATGCTCAGAGGGCTGCAGCAGCTCTGCTATGAGGACAGGCTGAGAGAGTTGGGGCTCTGCGACCTGGAGAGAAGGCTTCCAGGAGACCTTGTAGTAGCTTTCCAGAGCTTTCCAGAGAACAATTAAAAAATCATACATATTACATGTTGCTTGTCACTGTTATTATGTGCCTTACAACCCTGGAATGTGTCATGCCTCAAACCACTGGAAAGGTTTTTTGCTAGAGGGCCAAGCTGGTGTAAAAGGCAAAATAGATAGAGGTGTCCTCTGTTTCTCTAGTTTCTCCTCAAACTTACTCCTGAGCAATGCAGTGTAATGGAATTCTGCTGTGCCCTTAGAAGCAATGGTTTAGGTTGAGGGACAAAATAGCCTTGGGATCTGTAAGCAGTTTATGTTGAATAAGAAAATACACTGAAACAGATCAGTATGATTCTTCCTGAAAGAGGAAAGTGCTGCAAGAGGTTTATTCTATTCCTAGACAGCTAAATGCTTTTCCATCACAGGAATAAATCAATGCATCTTTGTTATATGCTTCTCCTCAAGGAAGTACATCTATTGAGTTAGCTTCTAATCTCCCATTCTCTTATTTCTCACTAAAGCACATCCATGTGCATGTCTTGTGTCCTAAGTTTAACCCTAACTTTGCAGGTCAGTAAATAACTTCTCTGCAGTCTTCTCCTTTGAAATCCAATCTAGACTGTGCACTTCACTCCCAGTCTGATGAACCATCTAATGAGACCTCACTGTTCTCTGAAGTGCTGGGGCAGTGCTGAAAGTTGTGTATTGTATTTAGAGCTTTGTTCCCACACTGGGACTGGACTCCAGTATCTTCCTGTTCTTGCTGGGTTTCAGAACCACCCCAAAGAGCACCTCACCCTGGGCACAAAACCGACGGAGTAGTTAAACTAAAAATGGAGAAGTTTAGCCAAATCTGCTTGGTCATTTGCCTTCTAAGGTCTCAGTGGTGTACTCTGTGGGTTGAAGAGCTCAGCTTCAGCCTTCTGGTTTGGACAACAGTAGACAAGCTTTTATTTTCTTTCTTGTCACAAAGAAGTGACACAATCATGGGGAAAAAACTAACATTATGGATCAGATTTCAGTGAGGTAGCACATTACAGTATTGCTGGAATGCAAAAGGCCAACTGCACAAGGAGTTAAATTGCAGATGTTTAACTCCCAAGTGGCTGGGATGAAAGGTCTGATATTAAGCAGAATGTGTGAGCTGTGCCACAGGCCATGCTGCTGCCCCTGGTGATGGCTTCTGTCTACCTGCCTTGCAGTCAGTAGCAGCAGAGGCAAAGGCGCCTCGTTATAGTTTCTGTGTTGTTTAGATTACTTGGTGTTGGCTACTCTGCAGCAGTATGAGCTTGTTACTCCCACAGGTGCAATTCATAAGCACAAGCCCACTGCTTTAGAAAGCTCTTTTTCCAGAAAAGGATGCATCAAACCCCCTGCTGTTGGGCTCTGCTACAAGTGAGCTGCAGTGTTGGCAAGTAGAGCTGCTGGTCTCCCACACTATGAGCAGCTGCCCATCAACCATTTTTTTCCTACCCCCAAGTGTTAACAGCTCTCTGTCACTAACAGCTGATTACCATGGTGTCATGGAGAAGGAACAAATATCCACTGCACAGTGCAACTGCAAAGTTACTTTGGTTTGAAGACAGTGGAGCTGGTTTTGATTCTAGGGCATGGGGCAACATCATGCAGCAGTCTCTTTTGCTCCTTCTAGGCTATCGTGGTGACAGATGGAGAGAGGATTCTTGGCTTAGGAGATCTTGGAAGTTACGGCATGGGTATCCCAGTGGGGAAGCTTGCCTTGTACACAGCTTGTGGTGGAGTTCACCCACAACAATGTCTCCCTGTCCTGCTGGATGTTGGCACAGACAATGAGGTAAGACTTCATGTTTTCCCATAAATCTGTCAGAGGACAGAAGGTTTATCTGAGCCAGTTGCCTAAAAGTGGATGCAAAGCCAGAGATGTCCAAGAGGAGACGATGGCTAGACCAGCACTGCAGGGATGTGAGCAAGTTTCATTCCTATTTGATGCTCAAGAAACTTTTCATCTTATAGGGGAACTGGAGTAAACACTAAATAGCTGCATGGTCCCCTGGTGAGAAATCTCAAAGTGTGGCTAGTTGGAGCTGAAGGTTCAGCTCCACCCTTTGGCCTAGCAAGGTGAGCTGAAAGAGTTTGTACAGGAAATCCCAGATTTATTCTTTCTCTGGTAATTATGAGAAAGCAAGCAGATAGTTGTGTCTGCAGAGAGGTGACTGTTTTCCAGAAAATGAAGAATCTCTAGTGGGTGATTTGGGAATAATGAATTCCAGTGTTTTGTCAGACTGCACACTTGACTGCACATGATAACCAGAGGAGAGGTCTCCATCCATTTGCAGATTTTTGCCTTATGACTGGCTTGGAAAGGCCGAGGTGCAACATTTCAGCAATGCCAGAATGGGCATCTGTGAGGAAATCCTTTTAAAAATTAATATCCTATAGGTATTTGTGATAGCCTGGGCTTGTCCCTTTCTGCAAAATGTACTTGTGCCTCACTTGACCCCAAGAAAACCAAACACGTGTTTCTTGAGAGAAATAACAGACCTGGGGTATGAGAGCTTTGAGTTTGTGCCTGAAGACAAAATAGTGATGACGTGTTCAGACATCCCTGTGCTCCCTGGAGAGCCAGATTTTATGTGCTGTTTTCACTCCATCCTCGAGTGTTTCACGCTTGGAACACTAGGGAAGAATGAAAGCGAAATAAGTGCCCACAGATGACACCTGGGATGGGATTCCAAACTACCTCTTGTGTCTCTGGTCACAGGATTGTTTTATCCCTTTAGTTAGAATATTGCACTTTGGCTCTTTCGTCTCTTCCTTCTCCTTCGTCTCTTCCTAATCCTCCGTGGTGGTCTGCACACCACTGAGTGTTTGCATGCTCTGAGCCCTCCAAGCTGAAGCTCCCCTCCAGAGGGACCTGAGTGTAAATGCTTCCCTTCCTACAAGAAGCTTCTGACCATGCCATGACCATTTCTATCTCAGTATTGTGGGGGCATTAAAATCCAGAGTAGCACCAATGATCTGTAGGCATCTCCAAGGGTCAGATGTGTCAGAAAAGGGGACTCACAGAGTCACTGGCCACTTTTCTTCTGCCCGAGTTTGAGCGTAAGCAGATTATGTGTCCAGGAACTTCTCTGTGGAGGCAATTTCACATCTGAGATTAAGATATAGCAGTTGTTGTTTTCCAGCAATATGAACAATATATCTCCTCACAATATAGATAGTTGGTTTGAGTGGCTTTCTTAGATGCATAAACCCAGCATAACTGAACCCTAATGTCAAGGGTTGGGGCTGGGCTGACCACTAAATGAGTGACAGATGCTCTCTATTAACCCCTCTCCCTTCCCAAAGGGAAAAGAAAGGGAATAGGGAGAGCAGGTTATGAAGTGGAAGCTAAAACTAATGAAAATAGTAACAGTAAAATGAAATGTATAAAAATGTATACAAAACCAATGTCACACCCAAGCCTCTTGATGGCAATGAGTTGCCATCCCCACTGCTGCTGTGGTAGGCACTGGGGAGTCACAAACTTAACTGCAGATAGGAACCAGATTCAGGAACTCATGGGTCAGGATCAAAGGCAGAATGGACAGAGTCCTCCTTGGGTGCCAGCCATTGAAGAAGAGACTTGACCCTTGTGATTTCTCAGCTTATACCAAATATGACACTCATGGAGTGGTCAATTTAGGGTCACTTGTCCTGTCCACTCCTCCCTGCAGGTGCAGCCTTTTACTTTCTTCACCCCCAACGCAGTACACAAGGTTTAGCAGTGACCTTGGTCTGCACACCAATCCTTGGTGCTAACTCTAAACATGGATCATTATCACTATTAGAAGCAGGCACTGTCTGTGAAAACAAACCATTAACTTCAGCAAGAATAGTTACTTAGAGACAGAGCTGAATAGTAGTCACCAAACTGAACTTCTTCTAAGTCACATCAGAGCACCTAAGCATGTCCTAGTAGCATTCTGCATCTTGAGTAAATTTGTTTATCAGTGCAGAAATAAGACACCTCTTTTAGGCACTCATCCTGTTCATCTCAGCCTATCACTCTGTGGTGAGTCTAGAGTGACTGTTGCTAACAGAGGAACCTCAGGTAGAATGGAGTAAATGTAGCAGCCAAGTTACATTCTCAGCATTAGTTCCCAGCCTTTCTGACAGCTCATCATAGTTTGTGTACTCTTCCAGCAAATCAGTCTTTTCCGAGCTTGTCATGTCTCAGCTTGCCTGTGAGAGAACATTATACTCCATGGCCCAGCCTCAGAGCATGTGGTGCTACAGGAGCAATCAGGGAAGTCCTGCAAATGGGATTGCTTTCTGCTTCATAGCTCTGAAGGGTTAATGTATCAAACTCTGAGGAAAACCTCTCTCATCTTTCTTTCTACAGGAAAAAAACTGTGGCTATAAAAACAGATGCCATTTTGGCATACCTGACAATATTCAAGGCCCATGTGGCAGCAGGACAATAGGTTTGAGAAGGCTCATCCCCTTCTTGTGATTCAGTTCCTGAAACTGGAAGGGAAGTAGAGTTGCTTTGCAGTGACTCATAGAGGTGTTGGCCCACCTGTCTCCTGCTGCTGTTTGTCCTGTTATTTTCCCCAAAGTATGTCCTATTTCCATGCTGACACAGTCCTTTTGAGGCGGCCTAGGGATCCTGACTGATTGAACTTGGCCTGATAAAACTTGGCCTGGTTTTATTTTCCTAACAGGAGCCAAAAAATAAATGAATCTGTTGTATGAAAATACCTCGCCTTGACACCTACATATAACTGCACTGAGTGCTAGGTAGGTGCAGGGTTTGGGAACATTTTGGCATCTGTGCTGTCACTTAATAGCCTAAATGACACATGTCAAGTTGCTTCAGCCAATCTTCATTGCTCAAAGGACTGCTTATGGTCAGCAGCTTTCCTGGTAACCTCAGTGCTGAATGAACAGTAAACACTTCCCAGATAAGGTCATTTTATTCACTAGGCATGAGGCTCTTTCTCAGGAAGTCTTGGTAGAGCTGTTCTGGGCCTGTAGAGCTCCATTTCCTATGATAGTCAAGAAGTAGGACATCCCTCTGGCTTGATTTATACAAAAAGATAGTTCATAGCTTCTTATGGAAACACTCTCTGCTCAGGAAGAGCTGCATAGTAAGTACAATTCATATGACCACATCAGGCAAACTTTTTGGGCAGGCCAGGACATAAATCTCTGTTCATCCATTGAAGAGAAGATGTCAACAGAATTGCTTTGTGTCCTAGGCTCTCCTAAGTGATCCACTCTATATTGGACTGAAACACAAGAGGGTTCGTGGGGAGCAGTACGACGAACTGATTGATGAGTTCATGCAGGCAGTTACCAACAAGTAAGTGGGATTATGTACATGGCTCCTCTGGGCTGCTTCCATTTAAGAACAAACGTTGCAACTCGTGGAATAAACATTAGAGCAAAGAAAGGGCATTTAAATGCAACTCTCCTGGGTGGTCTACAAATTACTCTTTGTGCTTAAGCACTCTGTGTTAAAAATACTTGTCTTCAGAGAACTGAAATTGGACTGATTATATATAAGCATTTCCTGTCCATATAGGCCAGAGTTGTCAAATGTATGCCCTGTGGGCTGTATCTGGCCTCCGTCATGCACTTATGAGCCTCATTCACAGAGGCAGAATCTAAACGTTGGGTTGTTTGTATTTTGTAAAGGAAGTTCCTGTCTTTCAACACTGTGACGGAAATCATCTAACTGGAAGTGTCATGTTACTCCACACGGTGATGCCTGCGTGAGTCTGCAGACTGCCTGGCTGTAGCTTTGTCACGAATAGGAGCTTCCTTGCTGGCATTTAAGGCTGCAGAGTGACAAGGCCAGGATCATAAGTATTGTCTTTTTAATGGTGGGACAGACCCAGTGCATAGTTCAGTTCTTATGCACCAGCTGGGAGTGAGTAAGGTCTCTGATGTAGCAGAAAAGAGCAGAGTCACAACCTCAGCTCTGTTATGTGCAGCTCTTGACTGCAACTCAACTGCATTGAGCTCCTCTTTCTGAAAAAAAGAAAATACATTAAAATCTCCATGACTGTCTGGAGAAATGAATGAAAGTGAGAACAGCTATTAAAGAAGAAAAAGAATAATATTAGGAAAGCCCCAAGCTCCTAAATAGTTTTTTTCTGTCTTTGCTAAAGCAGATGACATTGATAAAGAGTTGCAGAGAGCTGCAGCCTGTGCCTGATTAACAGGCTGCTGCCTGTCTATGTGCTGTAGGGTCTTTTCCTCACAGCTGAAGGAGCTATGTGTGATCTTCCCTCTTTCTGTGTCTCCAGCTGGCTGCATGCATGTGTGTGTTCCTCCACGCAGGGAGGGGAGTGGGTGGTACATTTGTCATCGGCTGGCAGTTCATCCTGTCTGCCTTGAGGCAGGAGCCATCACAACAACAGCTATCCGTCTGCCGAGGAGCATGTCTTCACATGGTCTGACTGCCCAGCTGGGTAGGAAGTAGGGACTGAAATGATGAGGATTTGGTGTTTCATTCAGCCACAGCTGATGAACCAACTTTTGAGGGAAATGAGCGTGTCCTGGAGAATTTCAGCATCTGTTGATGTGGTGGCTCTGTGCGGCAATGCTGCTAAGATGAAGTCTCTCCTTTGCTGTTCAGCACCATGGTGTAGACATGTCCTGTACAATGGCCAGCCAGTACATCAACCCACCCAGGTGCAGTTGCCTGCTTACTGTGTGAAGATACTTGCTAGTGCTATAGCTCCTGTACCTGTGGGTATGAACACAATTAAACTGCCTTGCCTGTTGGACTGAAAATACACAAGGATGAGTGCAGAGAAGATTATTTTGTGTTTGGGCTCTGGTCTGTCTTTTATATTTAATAAGAAAGCCTGATTGAAATGATGTTTGATTACAATGTAGTATAGTATTACATTAGAAATTCGTGAGTTTTCTTGGTGGGCAGGATTTCTTGGAAGCTAGAAAACTGGTAAAGCACAGCTAGGAACCACAAGAGGCTCTACAAGCAGAAAAGATTTAAGAGTCGTCAGAGCTGATTTGCAGGATTTTAGTTTGTTTTGATTGTAGTTACTAATTAATTATTCAAGGAAACAGACCTACTTCCTTCTGGCCAGGACACCACAGGGATATTGCAGTGTTGGTGTCGATGATAGAATGGGAACAACAGAATAAGAACCCAGCTGCTGGTCTCAGCCATCACAGATTTGGCTCTGAGATTCATGTTCATGGTGTTAAATGCAGAGCTCATAGTACCCCCTAGTCCTGCAATGTCAGTGATGGCGCCGGAGAGACCATTTTCCTTTTCTGTGCTTGATGCTGGAGAGGAAGGGTTGGCTGTTATTTTCCTGTGTTTAGTTTACATGAGCTAATCTCTACATTGAAAGGAGAAGACACTCAGCCATGAAACAATGAACTCTTATCTTGTAAGGAGGTGATGTCATGTCTAATGTTTTCATCCAAGTAGTGGGAATCAAGTTCCTGGGGCCCCTGTCCCAGCTTTTCTATTTCTCAGCATGATGAAATGCTCAAACATAGAGAGCCCAAAAAAGTTTTTTGTTTTTTTTACAAAGTAGGGCTGGGAAATTCCACTTTGCACTTCTCCATTCTCATCTGTAAAGTATTTGGAGATCCTTGAGTGAAAGGAGTTGCTACCCTATAATATCATCCTGACCACCAGCATACTTTAAAGCGTTATTGGAGTGTGATCCTCTGTAAACTGTGCTGGTGAATAATCCTGCTAGCAGCCTGAGTTTGGCACACTTACATGAAAGAGGTTCCTTTGCTCTCAAATTTCCACTGGAATTACTGGATGCTACCCAGTAGGACCTCTCTTAAGAAAGGAAGCAGAAGTTGTTCAGAAGGTCAAGAACATGCTGCTTTATTGTAGCCTGCTTCCATGTGTAAGGAAACCTGTGAGTACAAACTGCCATGATCTTCAGTCTGCTGTGGTTTCTTCTATGATCTCACATCCAAATTCAGTTATTTGGTGAAAAATCATATGAGTTGACACAAATCTATTGCAGTTTGAGGGTTTCCTTCAGCTTGACGTTTATGCAGAAATTCCGTCCACTTCCTGAGGGTGCTTCAACTTCTCATGGAAACCATTTGCTGTTTCGCCTCCTCTTTGCTGGTACCTCCTACCCTGTCAAATCACTGCTTGATCAAGGGACGCTTGTCATTGAAGTGGAATGTGTCAGCACCCACAAGAAAGCCAGGGGAGTGGAGATCTACTTTTCTAATGCAATAATAATATCAAACAGATGTCAAATTTCTAGAGCTCAAGACCCCTACAGTCAATAGAAAGGGCTCCTGGCCTCGTAATAGCCACCCAGTAATGAAACAAGCAATGTGTCAGAAGCTTCAGAGTTAGCACTTAGAGTATTTTGAAATAAAATCAACTTCTGGGCAATTTTAGAAAGAAAAGCCCTTTTCTGAAACAGCTGGATACATGTCTGTGTTTTCCTGCTGCCTAAATTTCCGTTCATTACTCTTTCACCTGAAATACAAGAAATGACAGAGCTCTTTAAGAAGGGCTCCAAGCTAAGTATTTTGTTCCTCTTGGGAGGCAACTGTGTGCAAAATTTGCTTCATTGAGCCTAGCCTATGACTGAACGGAACAGCCCAACAAATTGCGGTTTTCTCACAATGAGTAATATGCTTTGTATGGGGAAATACACTGCTTCAGTTTTCCCTCAGTAACTATGGCAAAGGGCAGGGCAGTCATACTCTTGAACTGGTACATTTTTGTAGGCTGCACCTAAAGTGTCCAAGGATGATAATTAGAGCAACCCACGGAATTTCTGAATCTTGCCTTTATGACCAAATTGAGGTTGAAATGAAAATGTCATGAGAGATGTGTTGTTCTGATGGGCTCCAGCCCAGCACCCACAGTAACAATATGTGTTAATGTTCAGACTTTCTTTTAAAGCTAACTACCACTGGAGATGCGATTCCTCCTCCTTTTCTCCTAAACTGTTATAGAAACTGGAGACCAGTTTCTTATTTGTCCTATTCCATTCCTGCCTCCTGTAGTTCCATCGACTCTAACAGTTCCGCTTGGCAGCTCCAAGTGCCATGGGGTGTTGACAAGTGGCCTGTCCTCAAGCTCCAGCCTGTTTCAAATGCTGACCTCAGTTGCTTGCAGGCTGATGCTGAGCACACAGCCTAAGACTCTACAAGACACAATTCCACACACCAGCAAACTGTCTCAGAAGCATCGTCAAGCTGTCATAACTTCGTTCCCCTTTCCTTTCCCTTCCCATCAGTGCTCATTAACAGGGTGACCAGGGGAAGAGAAGCTTTCTGTCAGCCTGTGCCTTACGGATGACATCAGATTAAACTCTCTGTTTCTCAAAACGTAAGAAGGAAAGTAGCCCCACTGACTGATTTCTCTTTGCCTAATCCCTTCCTGGTACTTTTACCCACAGACATATCCAGTCAGATCCCATGTGCTCTCCAACAAGTACAGCTTGCTTGAGAACAAGCCACCTCTGTTGCAGTGGTTCCCCAGGGCCATAGGTCACAAATTCACCAGCACCTTTTGGAAACAAAACCACCAGAACAGGTGTCCCCATGTTATTTCTTCAGATATTCTAGTTAATTGGGCAAACTGATCCTGAAAGACCAGACTTGAGTTTCCAGGCACCACAAGCCTCCAGAAAGCCCTTGTGTAATACTGCTAACACTTGAAGTCTCTCTTCAGCACTGATGTGTCTCTTCAAAGCCCTGCATGCCTGTGCAGGGCTGATGGTATAGGCTGACCCCAGCCTCCACAGGAATACCACGTGGATGTTCTTGCCCATCTGCCTCGGTCGCCATGGCCAGAGGAACTCATGACACCATCGAGAAAGGAGAAGTGAGGACAACAGGAAGAGCCAGCCTCACTGCACATTGTTCTGGCTCGATGTGAGATGAGCTACTCAGCCTGCTTCTGTGATTGGCTTTTAGCCACTGGATGAAATTTAAAGTCAAAAAACAATATTTAGGTTATATTACCTTGATTTTCTGCTACTGAGGAATGACTGACCTCCAGATGTGCTGCTGTGAGATCACTGTGGTAATGCACTTTTCTTACCTTGCCTTCAGATCCTTCAGGATAATGCAATTACAGATGATGAAAAGCCTTCTGCTTTAAGCTTTCTGTCTGTGCTTTTCTACCTAAGCTGGATTTATCCACAGCTGATTCAGAAAGGTGTAACTGGGGAAGGTCTGTTTGTGAGGAAGGCAAGTGTTCTGATTCAGAGACTAGCTCAAGGCTACATCTGAGGGTCAGCACTAGTGGGGTTGCATCTCCCGCTTACGTCCTGCTTCTAAGAAGCTTTGTACCTCCGTCTGTCATATTTCCTTGGACCCACTGCAAGGAGGAGATGTCATTTTGCATAAAATCACAAAACGGTCATAGCAGCCATTAGTACTGGTCTTAGTGCTTGGAAGTCATGAGATCAGCTGTGCAGAAGAGTTGTTTGGGTTTTTTCTGCTCTAAGGCCTATAATGAAGGTTGACTGATTTTTCAGGATTTTTTTTTGCCAAGAACTTTATGATTGACCTTGTCTTGGTCTTACCCCATATCTTGTCTCTAACAGTAGCTCATGACTAGCAGCCAGCATGCAAGCCTTGGCATACCCCCCCAGCTTCTAGTAATGCGAGGTTCAGGGATTTCCCACTCTCTTTGTGCTCCAAGGGTTACTTTCACTGATTTAGCACTCACTGAACCTGCAACAGGCTCTGTGGCTCAGAGCCTGGTGCATGTGGTAACGCTGGCAGAAACCTAGCGAGGCTGCTACCCTCCATCAGAAATCATCTGCAGCCTAAGACAGTGAGAGGCAGGCAACAGGTCCTGCAGGTCCAGAATACAGCTCTCTGGCATAGGATTTCTAAAACCCAGGACTCAGAATTCCATATTTTATATTGGGTACAATAAAAAAGGCTACAAGTTTTGGCAAAACTCTGTTCTGTTGGCTCAAAGCATGCTCTCTAGCATTAGAGAAACACCATTTTTGTCTCAGTCATGACAACCATCACAACTGCTACATCTGCTGTCACAGTCACAACCTCTGATATGGATCCGTGGGTCCAGGTTTCACCATGCTATGTTTAACTGGGCAATCAATGACCCTTACTCATTGCATTTCCATTTCAAAACAAAGTCAGATATGGTCATGTTTTCTAGCTTATGTCTTCATCTTTCCTTGTAACACTACTAGAACTATTTAATGAGTGATATAAATCCTGCTATTAAGTCACATCATGGTACTGATTAAGAGTTTGAAGGGTTTTTTTCAGTGGATTCAAAACCAGAAGATTAACTCTTATTTTTATTTACTAAAACTTTGTTTTTCTTTTCTTTTCTTTTTTTCTTTTTTTTTTTTTTTTAAGGGGAAACTTGCCTTCCATTTGGCTATATGGAAGTCTTAAAAATGAAAGGCTTTTTCCAGTGTTAGGGGTAACATCTGTCTGCAGCCTGAAAACATACAAGCATTTTAAGTTCTTCTTCTAAACAATGGTGACTTGCCTGGCCCCTTGCCTCCAAGCAGTAAACTTCTTGTTGTTTCTTTACCTGTTTGGGTTTCCTCTTCTTGGGCAGAAACACATAAAAATATGCAAACAGTGCAGTTCTGCAGTCAGATTTCCCAGGTAGGAATGACAGTAGAAAAGCCCTAGCCTTTAGGAAATAGTTACGCCTTTGTGTAACTGCCTGTTGCAAAGAGCACAGCTGCCACTTGGGCTGTCAGCAGACTCGGAGGTGGGAAGGCACCGGATCTGCAATAGCAAACTGAGCCGTTTCCATGGGATGAACAAAGGTGCTTTTTCTCTCTCTAGGTCTCCTCTTAGCTTGGCACCAGTGTTTACTTATTTAAGATTGCTGGTTCTATCTCTATTTCTAATGTAGATGAAAGCATGCCTAGTTTGTTGCCTGGAGCCAGCCTTGGTATCAGATGGGACAACAGCCTAGCTTTCTCCCTCTCTTGCTTGTGAAAACTCAGTTTGCAGAGACCTTGTGGAAATGACCTGCCATTTCTCTCTCTGAATGCTCCAGCTGGCCTCTTGAGGAGCTGCCTGATCAAATCTGCCCCTAAGCTGTGGCCAGGAATTGTTTGGCAGGGTGCTGGTGGGTCTGACCAAAAGCCTGCCAAGGATCAGTGTAACAGTAAGAATGGCCAGATTGGGATGCTAGCGTTGTTTAACATACCAGAGTGGACTCTCTGGTTTTCCAGCCCTGAATGCTGATCGTTTGCCAAGCATGACTTTTCTTCTGATGATGACTCCTTTGCGGAACATTTCTTTTTTCCTTGGAAATCAGAACTTGTGTTGCTGGTGTGTCAAGCAACAGGAAGAAGATCCTGAGGACAAAGGCAAGAACTGTTTGGTTCTTCCCTGCCTGTTTTTATTTAAGACTATGAATAGGAGTTGTAGTGCAACAAAGCAGATTCCTTATACTATGAATGATTGAAATCTATGCCGTAAATTGCTAAATTCAGACAAGGATTGGAGCCTCCTGCCTGTGCCTGTGATTCTTTTCATAAAGAAACTAAATCTTCTAGCAGATTTTGGGGTTTGTTTGGGTTGGTTTTTTTTCATGCATTTAGGAATGTTCTATACTTCCTGCTCATGATGGACAAAAGTGCCCTTTTGATACTGGTTAGCAAAAGCACTGCACAGGTCCTCAGGCCACCCTTGAAGTTCTGACTTGTGCAGTTTTGGTCAAACGCTTCTCAAAGGGTAAATGCTGCCTCGTGATTTTTTTCCTTCCTGACCTTGTAGGTTATAATGAGGCTGGATGAACTCGAAGAGGTACATAAAAATGAGGATGAAAGAGCCAAACTCAATAATGAGGTTGTTCAGGCAGTTGAAAAATCGCTTCTATGAAGAAGCTAAAAGCAATGTCATCAGGAAAACATCCCCCTCCCTCATCTGGGATTCATGCCCTTTCGTTCCACACTTCATGCTCATCCAAGAGAGATCATCCTCTACATGGGGAAACAGACTTCCCTAACAGCATCCTTCCTGTTAGCACAGCCAAGAGGCTGCACGTAACTGGAACCTAGGCTCTGTTGTCCTAGGTTGGTAGTACCAGAACAACAGTGCAGTGATGAACAAGGTGTGAACTCTACTCTGCCTTGGTGAGGCCACACCTGGAATATTGTATCCAGTTCTGGGATTCCCAATTCAAGAGGGACAGGGATATACTTGAGAGAGTCCAACACAGAGCTACAAGGATGATTAAGGGACTGAAGCATGTGCCTTATGAGGAGAGGCTGAGAGACATGGGGCTTTTTAATCTGGAGAAGAGAAGACTGAGAGAGGATCTAATAAATGTATATAAATATCTGAGGGCTTCGGGTCAAGAAAGGACAGCCTCTGTTCACTTGCACCCTGTGACAGGACAAGGGGCAATGGATGTAAACTCCAGCACAGGAAGTTCCACCTCAACGTAAGGAAGAGCTTCTTTACTGTAAGGGTCCCAGAGCACTGGCACAGGCTGCCAACTCTGATTGCGGAGTCTCCTTCTCTAGAGTCTTTCAAGCCCTGTCTGGATGCATTTCTGTGCAATGTGAACTAGATTCTATGGTCCTGCTCTGGCAGGGCAGCTGGACTCAATCTTATCTCCAGAGGTCCCTTCTAACCCCTAACATCCTGTGATCCTGTGATCCTGTGAATCCTATACTTGTTTGTTTTCCAGGAAACAAAATCAGTTCTTAATAAGTATTTTGGGGTGGTAATTTTTACAACAGACTTTTAATATTGTACATGTTTAGCTCCTAGAGTCATCTTTCATTAGAGTGGCAGTTTTAATTTGCTGGGCAAGATCTGAAGATCAGATTAAAACGAGTGTATGGGACCATTGTGTAAAGCAGTTCCCAGTGAGACTGTTTTACAGAAGGGGTTTTGCCAGGTAGAGAGGAGAAAAATCCAGAATTCAGATCATTATTATTTATGGCACAGAACCCCAGAATATGCAAACTAATGAGACAAAAATATAAGCTTTACCATGAAAGACTAGTGATTTTTTTTCTTTTTTTAATGAGGAAGAGCTGACAAAGTTCATCTTTCTGTTTCCAGTTCTATAAAATGGCTACATTAATTCCAGAGATGGTAGAGAACAGCATCCCCAGATGGTGGTCTGCCACCCAGCAAAGAATTAGGAGATACAGTGATGGTGTTAAATAATTACTCTTGTAGTGTCATCAGTAGCAGGAAAGAAGTGAGGAACTGTTTATAGAGAGGAATTAGATTCCATGTTTTATCTGGAAAAATAGAGCCTGGACAAATAGAGCCTGCAGCAAAGCTTATCAGAGTCTGCACCTGACATTAGCCTACCATATAACAAACCAGTACTGCAGAGTTGGGCTTGTAGCTCCAAAAGATTTCAGGTTTTGCTGAGAAGTATGAATACATTGTAGGGGTTGATGGGTGGGTGTTAAGACATTTATCTGGATGACCATATAAGACTTTGCTGTTGTAGTCTTTCCCCTTTCTATCCAGCATGTCTAAATTATTTCAAAGCCACCTCTGTCAGAGAAGTACAGAAATGAAATGTCCCTACATCATTTTCCACAGCTTGCAAATATAAGAATTATTTGTGCTAAGGGGAAAGTTCCAGCTCCATAAGGGGGTGAAGGACTGCAGAGATGCCAAGAGGCATTCTTGTGCCCAAGAGGAATAGGAACAGATTTGAATCAGGTCAAAACCCCAAACCTTTCTCTTTTAAAAGAGGTTCAGGGAGAATTAGGGAATGGAAGAAACCTGGATTATTTTCACGTGCTGTTTCAATGTACCGTGACAGTCTGAAATCCTGATAGTCTACAATTGAGCTCTCCTTTCAGATAAAGACAGTCAGATCCTGGGTGTCTACAGCTGATGTCCTAGATGCCATTAAGATGACAGGAGGCTCTAGAGAAGATGAGTCATTTACAGTCAGGAGCCAACCTTATCTGGCCATGTCTTTCCTGGACTGGAAAACATTCAGTCCTGATGTGACCTGCTGCTCTTGGCTTCAAACTCTCCTTCACACTCTGAGCTGAGAGTTAGGAGATGAGTCACATGGATTGGTAGAAGCATAGAAGAATCTATGAGAACTGGCTACAAGCCAAGCAGGTTGCCCTCAGGAGTCTCTTCCTACCACACTAGTCTGCAAGGGCACCCTTGGTTGTAGCCACACATGAAGATATTTAAATGTGGCAGGGGAGATCTTTAGAATGTTCAAATATTCACATTTCCTTAAAAGAGGAATCATGCACATACAGACACCAACTATTTGTGTACTAACTGGGACTGCATTCATATCAGATGTCACAAGTTAAACTGAGCAAAGTCTCTTCGCTGGTTAAACAAAAGTATTCCTCAGTAAAAAATATTCTTCTAACAAGAAATCATTAATTTTTGTTTCTTAATAGAAACTGCATTGCTTCTAATGAAACAGAATAACTGTACAAAATCAGTTTTGTCAAAGCCTAGTCTTAATTTTGAGATTGTTAAGGTGGAGGGAGACTGGACTGTAGGTTTCATTCCATCCTGAAGTATTTCCACGTACTGTGTTAGGGGATCACTTGGATACCATGCCCAAGGGATGTAGCATGGTAATTCCTATAGAGAAGATCAATAAAGAAATTGCAGACTTTGATGGAAAGCAGAGCATTGCAGTTGAAAGGGTGATAAGCTAGTGACCTAGGGTGCATGAGAGAGATGTAAGATCTTTCTAACCAGCTGTGAAAATTAGATAACATTAGGTTATCTCTCCTAATTTAGATGTCTAAAGTTAGACATGTAAATTGAAGTTTGTCATCTTAGACCATCTTCACAGAGATTGTGGAGAAAAAGGCATCTCCAGAAGTTTTATCTGCTTGCATTTTACATTTAGAGTAGTTCAGAGAAGTTACTTCTGGTTGTGTCTGTCTCACCCTGTTGCCTGAGCAAGCAGCCAGAGTTATGTAGCTCAGCATTACACAGCCAACTCTTAGACATGTAAAGGTAGTGGAAGAAATCCCATTCTGTGCTGCATTTTTTTTTTTTTTTTGCTGAATTCCAGTTCAAGTAGCAGCTCTTTGTCCACCTTTTCCCTTTGCAATAACAGGGATTCTCCATCTTCTCTCCTAAACCAGGGATTTTTTTAGCATTGTAGCATATTAGAGCACTTCTGTGCTCCAGACCCAAGTTGGCCACGTTTTACTTTTGGATGCTACCCAAATACTTTGTAGAGTGCTTTGAATTCCTTTGGGATGAAACAGGTTACACAAATCTTGAGTTACTGTGCTGTGAAGGAAGGACAGTAAATCTGACTCATCATGTTGATACTTACAAGGATGTTACTGTTAATGTCCTCAGCAGCTGTATTGTTCATATTCCTCTCTAAATTTAATCTCTGTCTAGTCACGTCATTGTAGGCAGCCACCAAAGTGCTGTTAGGAAAGAGCTGTGAGCATTAACTGCTGGATTTCTAATACAGCTCAGTATATCCACTGCCTAATTCATGTTTAATTTCAGTGACTTTGAGCAGCACAAGTTCTCTAAAGTCCTCTCAACACGCCAGGAATTGTGACTCTTAAATATTTTTTCTTTAATTTAAAGCATCAGGTCATAGACTCTTGCCATGATCACTTTAGAACTTTGGTTCTGCTATTATGCAAAGGCTCACGTAGGCTCAAGAATGTGGTTTACACTTTAAAAGGCTCAGTGAACATATTGCAGATAAAAAGAAAATAAATTTTCATAAAATATCTCAATGTAAAGATTTTACATTCCAGCACTGTTCCATCATAATGAAGGAGGTGAAGATAAATGAAAAGTTTATGGACCACCATGCTTTGAAGAGTTTATGGGCCACCAAACTTCCCTTGTGCTTTGCTTAATAAACCATTACCAAAGACAAAAATAGATAGAAGTAACTGTGCACTGTCTCATGCTGCAGGCTGGGAATGTAAAGTGAGGAAAGAAGTCTGTGCTCAAAAGAGAATCACAGAATCACAGAATATTAGGTTAGAAGGACCTCCAGAGATCACTGAGTCCAACCTCCTTGCAAAGGCAGGATCCTCTAGGGTAGTTCACACAGGAACACATCCAGATGGGTTTTGAAAGTCTCCAGAGAAGGAGACTCCACAACCTCTCTGGGCAGCCTGTTCCAGTGGTCTGTTACACTCACTGTAAAGAAGTTTCTCATCATTATTTCAAAGCCTGTTGGTCCCCTGAAAAATCCATGCCTAAAGCTCCATACCCAGGGTGAGAATAGTGGTGCAGCCACAACAGGGATATTGCACAGGGCTCTTTTATTGCTCCTCTCAGCACAATAAACAAGACAAGAAGTTGCTGCCAATATGAGCAATCATGCTGCCTGCATCTGCCTGCCTAGAGAGGGCTCACTAGGGTTTTGACATTGAAGAGTGGAGAGCAAGCTGGACATGCCCCATTCTTCTGCTCTTTGGTGACAGCGACATCCCCTCTGGGGATGACACTCCATTGCAGACCCCATAAAAATGTTTCCACAGTTTCTGTGTCCCTGATTCAAAAAAGACTCCACTCAATTTTTCATTGAAATTTTTGTTAATAGTAAACAGGATATTGGGAGACTTAACTGGAGTGAGGCATTGAGTTGAATCAAAGCTTTCACGTCTAAAAGACTTGTACATATCTCTAAAATCATGCACAGATTCAAAGTTATAGAGTATTTGGGGATGGAAGGAATCTTTAAAGGTCATCTAGTCCAAGCCCCCTGCAGTGAGCAGGGGCATCTTTAATTCAATCAGGTTGCTAGAGCCCTGTCCAACCTGACCTGACGTATTCCCAGGGATGGGGCATCTACCACTTCTCTGGCAACCTGTTCCAGTGTTTCACTACCCTCACTGTAATTTTTATTTTCTTTATATATAGTCCGAATCTCCCCTCTTATAGTTTAAGTCCACTGTCCCTTGTACTGTCGCAGCAGGCCCTGCTAAAAAATCTGTCCCCATCGTGATCCTTCTCTAACAGCAAGAACAGAGAACGTGAATCAAGTGTAAACAGCAACCCTCTTGCCTTTTTGAGACCAGAAGATTTATGAAACAGGAGTTTCTCATGATGGACAAATAAAGGAGCACAATGCATGTAGTTATCATTGTCTCCTTGCTGACAGAGATGCTAGAAATGGAAAGTAATGAAAATTTAAAAATTCAGGGCCACGCCGTGAGTGCCAAGAAAAGAGCTTTTCATGACAGGAGCCACAGTTCTCAAATGGAGCATGTTTTGTCCTGCATCAGTTTCTAGTTTAAAGCAGGGATGCCCCTAACCCCAGATTTCAGTGGCAATGGAAGAAAATCTGAATGGAAGGTATGTAAGGTGATGCTGCCTCTGCATTGCTTACAGTCCCAGAAGAGGCTCCGGTCTCTCACACAGTGCAGCTATTTAGAACCTTTTCAGCTGCCTGCAAGCCCAGAGATTGCTAATAGTTGTATTATTCATTCTCTGAGCTTCTCCCACTGCCCTATTGCATTATGTGAGAGAAAAGATTACTTATAGCCCTTTTAGGTACTATTCACGAAGCTTTAATGCAGCCTAGAGTTATACAGAGTGCTGGAAGTGTACAGATGCAGAGCAGTCTGTTGCCTGGTTTTTAGAAGCTGCAGACTTGCCCCAATATTAGTGGATCATTATAGAAAGTCTGTAATTATTTCCTGTCCTTTGACTATGGGTCACAAGGTGACAGTGTGTGCTGGCTTCCTGCAAAGCAGCTCAGTGGAGAGGAACATTTCTGAAGCACAAAAATGTTCTACATGAAATCACAGTGTAAAGCGCTCCGTCCATGGGATCATACAGGCAGGGTTTTTCTCTCATCTCTTGGCCCAGTTGAAATGGGACTTGGTGATGTCTCTTTAACTGATGTTTCCTTGGCAGTGAGATCTTCTGTATCGCAACATGACAGTTGAAATATTCAATGTCAAAAAGCATCTCCTTCACTTTGAGTAGCTCCTTAGTAAAGACACCACCAAAAATTTGGCATACCAATAGTCCAAAGATGCAGATAGATAGATAGGTAGATAGACAGACATATTAATTGAGCCCCTTGAATTATGAATACAATTTTTGGGTAGTTTTAGGATTAGCACTCAAGCTTTATTCAAAATTTTAAATCAAGAATTGTGTTAGATACAGAAGAACAACAATAAGATAAGTCTATATCATTCCAATCACTTGCTGTTGAGGGTAAAATCTGTTGCATAAACAATTTCCTTCACTTCACCTCTCTGCCTCATGCTTCTTTTGCCTCCCGCTCCTCCGCCCTGACTGACTTCTGCACTAACCTTGGCTGAGCAGATAACAGTTGGGGCCTTTCTAGTTTTCTCTTGAGAGGCAAGAAGAAGGTGGCAGTTGGCCCTTCCTAGGCTTTGTCCAGGAGCGATTTCTGTGTTATTTCTAAATAGTAAATAATTATAAATATATGTAAATATGTTTGCACATATGCATTGTATTGTATGCTGTTAGATTTTTAGCTTGCTGTAAGCACAGGCTACAAAGATGATTAAAAAGGGCTGGAGCATGTGCCCTATGAGGAGAGGCTGAGGGACCTGGGGCTTTTTGGTTTCGTGAAGAGAAAACTTAGAGGGGAATCTAATCAATATTTATAAATATCTGAGAGAATCAATATTTACAAATATCTGAGAGCTGGGTATCAAAAGGGAGGGGACAGGCTCTTCTCGGTTGTGTCCTGTGATAGGACAAGGGGCAATGGTTATAAACTCCAGCACAGGAAGTGCCACCTCAACATGAGGAAGAACTTCTTTACTGTAAGGGTCCCAGAGCATTGGAACAGGCTGGTCAGAGAGGTTGTGGAGACTTTCAAGACCCATCTGGATGTGTTCCTGTGCAACCTGTGCTAGACTCTGTGGTCCTGCTCTGGCAGGGGAATTAGACTCAATGCTCTATGGAGGTCCCTTTGAACCCCTAACATCCTGTGATCTTATGATGTAGTTTCATTTGCTTCCAAGCCTTCTGAGCTAGTCTGGTGCTTTTATTCAGGATAATTTTAAACCCACCACAAATTTATTCTTAGATACTCCACATTTCTGAGTGTATGGACCTTGGGAAAGGTGTCATCCTCTCAGCCGTTACTGTGTTGCATTTCTCTTATGATATGTTTATCTCTGCACTAGCTACATTGTCCTGGTAAAAGATGTGCCTAGCATCCTATGTTGTGGGAAGACTTTTATCGATTTTCATTTACAGGTATCTCTATTGGCAGGTACGGCATGAATTGTCTGATTCAGTTTGAAGATTTTGCCAATGCTAATGCTTTTCGGCTCCTCAATAAATACCGCGACAGATACTGTACATTCAATGATGATATTCAAGGTAAGGACTGTTACGAAGATGAAAATTTTACCTTCACCTTGTCATGAGGAAAGATGATTAAGATCACAAGATTGTTTATTATACAATACTCAGTGTCTGCTAAATTTTAGAGTTTGCACATAAGCAAACTTAAAATGTAAACAAAAGCACAGCAGTGTAGACACAAAACTGAATCTCCATTACAGAATCACGGAACTTTAGAGGTTGGAAGGGACCTCCAGAGATCATCAAGTCCAACCTCCTTGCAAAGGCAGGATCCTCTAGGGTAGTTCGCTCGGGAACACATACACGCAGATTTTGAGTGTCTCCCGAAAAGGAGACTCCACAACCTCTCTGGGCAGCCTGCGCCAGGGCTCTGTCCCCCTCTCTGTAAAGAAGTTTCTTCTCATGTTGAGGGGAAACCTTCTGTGTTTCAATTTGTAGCGGCTGCTCCTCGTCTTACTACTGTCTGACATTGGCCCCATCCACTTAACACCCACCCCTCAATGTAGACATTGATAAGATCTTGTGCTGGTTTG
>WBNM01013206.1:29005-54533 GCA_013399055.1 Ramphastos sulfuratus | reverse complement strand
TGCTTCTCAGGCCACTCTCTTCCCTTGTTAAAAATCTCCTCACCAAGATGCTCACCTCAGATCACTCTTGCAGATGCTGATGCTGCTTCTCAGGCCACTCTCTTCCCTTGTTAAAAATCTCCTCACCAAGATGCTCACCCCAGATCACCCTTGCAGATGGTGATGCTGCTTCTCAGGCCACTCTCTTCCCATGCTGAAAATCTCCTCACCAAGATGCTCACTTCAGATCACCCTTGCAGATGCTGATGTTGCTTCTCAGGCCACTCTCTTCCCTTGTTAAAAATCTCCTCACCAAGATGCTCACTTCAGATCACCCTTGCAGATGCTGATGCTGCTTCTCAGGCCACTCTCTTCCCATGTTAAAAATCTCCTCACCAAGATGCTCACCCCAGATCTAATAGATCTTACCCATAGAAAAAAGGACATACTCCAGCACAATGGATTTTGCAGGCATGTAGAAGAGATTTGATTTAATCTCCAGGCACACACACACACCAAACACCCCAATCTCCTGTTCTTTAGTAAAATTTGGATCAGGTTTTAGATCCAAACTCCACAGCTCAGGATTGCTGCCAGTTCTGTCGTGTCTTTCCATTCCCTTCTCTGGACATGATCAATAGTGGCTGTGCCAGTAGAAATGAGCCTTGGAAGCTGTTTTTAGACCTCTACTAATTTATGTGAGTGCAGAAAGAAGCAAGAACAATCAAAACAAAGCCTCTCCTCATGAAATTTCCATCTCCATTCTGCCACCTTGGTGTTTGGATGGGCTGCAGCAAAAGCAGTGTGGCCAGCAGGGCAAGGGAGGGGATTCTGCCCCTTTAAACTGCTCTCCTCAGACCCCACCTGCAGTCCTGTGTGCAGTTCTGGAGCCCCCAGCACAGGAAGGACATGGAACTGTTGGAGCACATCCACAGGAGGCCACCAAGATGCTCAGAGGGTTGCAGCAGCTCTGCTCTGAGGACAGGCTGAGAGAGTTGGGGCTCTGCAGCCTNCTAGTGGGAGGTGTCCCTGCCTATGGCAGGGGGTTGGAACTGGATGATTCCTGAGGTCCCTTCCAACCTTACCATTCTATGATTGAACTGAACTGCACACAGTACTCCAGGTGGGGTCTGAGGAGAGCAGAGCAAAGGGGCAGAATCCCCTCCCTTGCCCTGCTGCCCACACTGCTCTTGCTGCAGCCCAGCACTCGGTTGCTGTCTGGGCTGCACTCACACTGCAGGTTCCTGTTGAGCTTTTCATCACCCCAGACCCCCAGGTCCTTTTCCTTAGGCCTGCTCTCAGCCATTCCCCACCCAGCCTGGATTTGTGCTTGGGATTGTGCCTACCCAGGTGCAGGACTTTACACTTGGCCTTGTAGCCTGTTCTCTTACATTTGCCACTAAATTCATGCTCTCTTTATAAGCAAACTGTCTATGAGACTTTCATATGCATGAACCATAAATATTGCATTAAGTCAGGCTCCTGCCACTTTATTAGTAGGTGTTCTGTTTGTACCCACTAGATTTGATAGAAAACATTGCCTGCCCTGTCATGAACACACAATAACTACTTGGCACCCATGAAATAAATGCTGCTTGATGTAAATTGCTTTGGAGCTAGGCTTACAAAATGTTTATTCAAGGCCTTGCAACAATCTGTTTGGATACACCGCAGCTAGGGAACATGTCACCTACAATGCTGCTGAGCAGAGGTTCCAGCTAAATCATTTTCATGGTAATATAAGCCATGCTGCAAAGAACCCCTTGCAGAGACTGCAAGCCATGCCATGTTTGCAAAGAGCTGATCTGCTGTTTATTTTGTTGTAAGGAGGTCTGATAAACTGAAGCATTTGCTGGATGCCCTTAGCAAAACCTCGAGGGGGTCTTTAGGTGAAAAATGTATCCCTTGAAGGGTGCTGAAGGCAATCCTCAACCACCTCCCCAGCACAGTGCCTCCACTTGCATTCAACACCTTATTAGTTTGTCTGTAATCTGAAAGGCCTTTGGGGATCAAAAGAAAAAAATAACATCATACTAAGTTATCTGGGTTTGTTGGGGGTTTGAATCACAGAATCACAGAATCACAGAATCACAGAATCACAGAATCACAGAATCACAGAATCAGGAAGGGACCTTGAAAGATCATCTAGTCCAACTCCCCTGCCAGAGCAGGATCACCTATACCAGATCACACAGGAATATCACAAACTTTTAGGGGAAGCAGGAATGAAAAGTCACCTTCCTGTGTACAAACCCAGGAACAGGTTTTGCCATCCGAGCATCATACAAGGAATATAGAATCATAGAATGGGTTAGCTTGGAAGGTACCTCAAAGATCATCCAGTTCCAACCCCCCCAGCATAGATAGGGACACCTCCCACTAGAACAGGATGCTCAAGGCCTCATCCAACCTGTACTTGAACACCTCCAGGGAGGTTGTGGAGCACAGGATCACAGAATCTTTGTGATATTTGATCACATTTTGTGATTCTGTGCTTCACAACCTCCCTGGACAACCTGTGCTGGTCTCTCACCACCCTCACTGCAAACAACTTCTTCCTAACATCCAGTTTCAATCTCCCCTCTGCCACTTTAAACCCACTACTCCTCATCCTGGTCATTACAAGACCTTGTAAATAGTCCCTCCCCAGCCTTCCTGTAGGCCCCCTTCAGATCCTGGAAGGCCACTCCAAGGTCTCCTGGAAGCCATTCACATCTGAATGACATGCTGCAGGTAAACTTTCTGTTCTCAGGTAGCAACACCCAGGCCACCTAGGTAACTTAATTGCTTGCTCAGAGGCAGTCTCCCAGCAGCTAATCAAACAGCCCATTAGAGGGTCCACAAACCATGAAGAGATCCTGACTCAGGGCACTCACAGCTGGGTGCTGCCCAGGAGACAACCAGATGATGCAAAACGGTGCTGACAGAAACCCAACGTCCCCACCAGACTGTGGTGAGTGGTGTAATTGGTGTGCCACTGGTGCCGTGGCACACTGATTGCCAGTCACAGCTGGAGTGAGCTGTTGGTGAGGTGCAAAAGGGAAAAGCACTGATCTGTAATGAGCCCTGACCACACCATGGGAGAGGTTGCAGGGTTTTTCCCTTTGTTTCCAAGCTTGACTCAGCACGGAGCAGGTGCAGAGCTGGCAGCCAGCAGCAGCAAAGCCTAGAAAATATTGAGCTGAGGAAGGAGAAAATGATGGTGACCCACCATATAATTGCTCTGTGGATAATTTTTCCTCCCCAGAGCCCCTGCAGCCCTGCCTGCAAGGCAAGTGCTCTCTGCAGTCACTCACAGATGGAGTTCACAGGATTGGAAAGGTGCATGGAAATCAGTGAAGCCTCCAGGTTTTAGGTAACAGCATTACCAATGCTGACCCTACCCCAGCTATCAGATATATGGTTGCCACATGGCTAGAGGCACATCTATCTCCTGGTTTTTTCTGCTCCCCACTGCCTTTAACTCACTGTCTCCTGTTAAAGTGATGGACAGCTTGGCAACCATAACCCTCCTCAGAAAGAGAATAAAAGAGCCCATGTCTTGGGAGGCAGATTTCAGAGACAATTCTCCATGCATCTGGAACACAGCAAACCATGAAAGGTCTGTGTGCCCTTAAAGGTTCACTTTAACCAGCCTGGGGGTGCATAGAGTGTTGTAAAGCACCAACCCAACCCCACTGGCCTGCAAGTAATGCACCAGTGTTGAAGGAAGAACATTTTTAAAAGGCTAGATCACTCTGCTCCTTAAGCTGCCTTGTATTCTCCCTGTAAATCTGGCCACACTCACCATGACTGATCTAAAATATTCCATTTTTAATTAGTTCCAGGCTCACAAATGTGATTGCTACATCTGCACCACATAGCAGTGCCAAATCAAAGTCTGAGGCTGATGAACGAGCACTGCACAGTTTAAAGACCTGTTGAAGGAGAAAATAGGGCTACTCTGCTGTTGGAAATGTCTCTTGGAAAGTTTGGAGCAGCCAGGTCTCCACCTCCATTTAAAATGAGCAGCTGGGGGATATTCCTTAACTTCTCCCAGATTAAAAAAACAGATTTTAGAAATAATCCAAACTCACAAATGCTGTTCTGAAGATGACTCTCTGCAGAGGTACTACCAGTGGTTGTATCAGGAACCTGGGGAATACCTTGACTCATTGAAGTCATGTCCTGAAGCTGTCACTGACCATGTCAGTGTCTGGATCCAGCCATCCAGAGCTCAGGCTGCCTACTATCAGATCCTCTTTCTTCACTCTGAGCACCTCCAGGATTTTTTTTATTTTGTAATAACCTTTCCCAAAAGACGCCTGAGGACAGGGCTCTGGGCAACATGACCTAGTTGAAAACATCCTTGCTGGCTGCAGGGGGATTGGAATAGATGACCTTGGGAGGTTCCTCTCAAGGGTTTCAACTCCCTGGTTCTTAAACCTATAACAGTTCCTTCCACCTCAAACCATTCTATGAATCTATGATACCTCAGAGGAGTTGTAAAGTCTTGTCTGGAGACTTTCAAGACCCATCTGGATGTGTTCCTGTTTGACCTGTGCTAGATCGTATGGTCCTGCTCTGGCAGGGATGTTGGACTTGATGATCTATGGATGTCCCTTCCAACCCCTAACATCCTGTGCTACTAAAGTGCCTGAAACACAAAAAGGCTAGGTCACAGACCACAATAAGAGGAGTTCTAAAATGAGGATTAGGGGTTTTTTGACATTCCACTGAAGAATCTACTCTGCTGTTAGAAATGTCTCTTGAAAAGTTTGGAGCAGCCAGGTCTCCACATCCACTTAAAATGAACAGCTGGGGNGGTTGGAGGATGCCTTGAGTGAGCTGTACTAGTGGGAGGTGTCCCTGCCTATGGCAGGGGGTTGGAACTAGATGACCCTTGAGGTCCCTTCCAACCTTACCATTCTATGATTCTGTAAGTCATGTCCTGAAGCTGTCACTGACCATGTCAGTGTCTGGATTCCTTTCTCACTGGGGGCATCCCACAACACAGTGATGGAATCATAGAATGGTAAGGTTGGAAGGAGACCTCAGGGATCATCTAGTCCCAACCCCCTGCCATAGGCAGGGACACCTCTCACTAGTACAGGTTACTCAAGGCCTCATCCAACCTGGCCTTGAACACCTCCAGGGAGGGAGGGAGGGAACAACAGTCCTGTCCTGTTTGCACCCAGATGGCACAGCAAATTTCCTTTGCTCTCTTTGGCCCAGCAAATCTCTACCTTCAGTGTCCTCTTTTGGTAGTATCTAACTTGATGCTGTTTCTTTCTGCCTGCCAGAGGCAGAAGCTACTAATTAGGATGAGATGTAAACACTGATATCTGAGTGCAACCTTTACTCTCTACATGCAAGTCCCTTTAACATTGACCTCTGTTAACAGCTACTCAAAATGCAAGGCACTTAAGGGGGAAGTTAAAGAATTCCTTGAGCAATGATCTTTTGAGGAAGACAACAAATGAAGGAATGCATCAGTAATAATAAAGCATATGAGTGGGAATGACAGACAGAGAGACAGATAGACTGAGAGATAATCATGAGTCTTATTCTGTGGAATTTTATGCCAACTGAAACTAACATTTTTGTGGTTCACAGAAATCACTGCTGTCCCTAATTAGATGTCATGACTAAGCCATCATAAGCCTGTGCATATGTTGTTCTTTTTTTTTAAATTTTTTTCCCTTTACTTCTGTAAATGCCCTGTGCTAGTATTTTACTCTCTTGACAGCAAGGCTGAAACTCTCTCCCAAGTACTAGGAGGTTAAATCTAAACCAGTACCAACTGTGGCTTACATAAATCTAACCATATGTACTTTTGGAATGTCTCTTTTATTTTCAACTACAGGCCCATATGTAACTGGTCTTGCTTTAAAGTCTCTAGTCCAACAAAATACAACTCTGAGTTATATATATATATGTCCAAGAAAGCACAACCCTGCTCTAAGAAGATCTCTCATGCAAAGACAGTAGCACCTGGCTCCCTATCACATGGAAGCTGATCATAGAATCATTTGGGTTGGAAAAAGATTTTTCATTCTGCTTGCAACAGCTGACAGCTCCCATGGCTGTGGGTTGCTCACAAGAGGTGCTGAGGTGGATGGAGGATGAGACTGGAGGCTAAGTTGCTGGAGGTGAGTTGCCCAGAAGCAAAGTGCCTTTGCTTTCCCCAAGACTGTCTCTTGCTTGCTGGAATACAAGCCTGCTGTCTGGTTCTGCCTTGCCTTGACAGGATTAGCAGTACCTGCCTGGGATCTGCAGTGTTGACCATGGCTGTCAATTAAAGCTAAACACATTTGAGTGTGGCTGCCAGCCAAAAACACAGAACCTGCCAAATAGTAAACACAGAAGATCTGTCTAGTTTCAAAACAATTGTGCCACCTCTGTGAGAGGAGTGTGCTTACCATTCCACTGTAACCCAAGGGCTGCCTGTGCCAATTCCTAGTTGATAGATGAGGTCTTCAAAAAGAGCCATCCAGAGCTCAGGCTGCCTACTATCAGATCCTCTTTCTTCAATCTGAGCACCTCCAGGATTTTTTATTTTTGTAATAACCTTTCCCAAAAGATGCCTGAGGACAGGCNAACTAGATGATCCTTGAGGTCTCCTTCCAACCTTACCATTCTATGATTCTATGACAGGGTTCAGGGCAACCTGACCTAATGAAACATGTCCTGGCTGACTGGGGGGGGATTGCAATAGATGACTTTGGGAGGTTCCTCTCAAAGGTTTCAACTCTCTGGTTCTTAAACCTATAACAGTTCCTTCCACCTCAAACCATTCTATGAATCTATGATACAACCTCAGAGGAGTTGTAAAGTCTTGTCTGGAGACTTTCAAGACCCATCTGGATGTGTTCCTGTTTGACCTGTGCTAGATTGTATGGTCCTGCTCTGGCAGGGATGTTGGACTTGATGATCTATGGATGTCCCTTCCAACCCCTAACATCCTGTGCTACTGAAGTGCCTGAAACACAAAAAGGCTAGGTCACAGACCACAATAAGTGGAGTTCTAAAATGAGGATTATTTTTCTTTTGACATTCCACTGAATGAGAGACTTATTTGCTGGCATCACAAGGACCAGACCTTGGACTGCTGTAGAGTTCTTTTTGTGGTGGTAAATCATCCTTAAAATCTGCAACAGAGGGAATGTGTCTTTAATTTCATATTTAAAATGGAAACTGTGTTAACCTGAACTTGGTGAAGCCCATGACAGCCATGCTTTCTTTTGCCAAAGATATCCACTTGCCTTTTCAATTAGGCTGAGATTCACTCCAGAAATATGATGGTGCTGAGTCTAAACAGGGTTCACATGTTTCAGCTTTCACCATTACTGCCTCAGATCTTGATTGTGAAGATCTGAGATTGTGATGGGACAGGTAGATCAAAGGGAAAAAAAAAATATGGTGACACTAATAACTAAATATTCTGCTTCAATCCCTGCCTTTCATTCTGAAAGTCCCTAAAGCACATTACAAATTGGGTTCTTCAGTTTCCCATAGTATTTACTTCACCCATGAAATAAAACCATCCCAGGAACTAGGATAGGAAAGGAAGAGTCAGATCTTTAACAACAGCCCAACAAAATCATTGCAAACCAGCAAAGAGAAAAGTAGCAACCCCAAAGGCTTATGTATGTAAACACCAGATACCAGGACTTTCCCTTCTGTACTTTGAGTTCCCTATAATGCAGATAATGGTTCCAAGATTCATAATTCACAACATTTTAAAGTGTTTTGGCAGCTCATAGGGAGCAAAACATCACATATGACGGGAAGGTCTTCGGCAAGTGTTCCTCTGTCACTCCAGGAAAGAAAAGGGCTGGCTTCCTGCAGCAGCTTTTCTTAAGGGAAGTACTGCAAGATGAACTCTCAGTCTAGACATCATCAAGGTACAGGCAGGATGCCACAGTTGCCTGGAGTCCTCTCATTTTCTGAGTGGTTATAGCGTTAACATCATTGTCAGTGACATGGACAGAAGAATTGAGTGCAGCCTCAGCAAGTTTGCAGATGGCACCAAGCTGTGTGGCACAGTCGACTTACTAGAGGGTAGGGATCCATCCAGAGGGACCTGGACAGGCTGCAGAGCTGTGCCCAGGCCAACCTCATGACATTCAACAAGGCCAAGTGTAAGGTCCTGCACCTGGGTAGGCACAATCCCAAGCACAACTCCAGGCTGGGTAGGGAATGGCTGAGAGCAGCCCTGAGGAACAGGCCCTGGGGGTCTGGGGTGATGAAAAGCTCAAGATGAGGCTGCAGTGTGAGTGCAGCCCAGACAGCAACTGTGTGCTGGGCTGCAGCAAGAGCAGTGTGGGCAGCAGGGCAAGGGAGGGGATTCTGCCCCTTTGCTCTGCTCTCCTCAGACCCCACCTGGAGTCCTGTGTGCAGTTCTGGAGCCCCCAGCACAGGAAGGACATGGAAGTGTTGGAGCCGGTCCAGAGGAGGCCACCAAGATGCTGAGAGGGCTGCAGCAGCTCTGCTGTGAGGACAGGCTGAGAGAGTTGGGGCTCTGCAGCCTGGAGAAGAGAAGGCTTCCAGGAGACCTTAGAGTAGCCTTCCAGTATCTGAAGGGGGCTACAGGAAGGCTGGGGAGGGACTATTGACAAGGTCTTGCAATGACAGGACAAGGGGCAATGGGTTTGAACTGGCAGAGGGGAGATTGAAACTGGATGTTAGGAGGAAGTTGTTTGCAGTGAGGGTGGTGAGACACTGGCACAGGTTGCCCAGGGAGGTTGTGGCTGCTCCCTCCCTGGAGGTGTTCAAGGCCAGGTTGGAGGAGGCCTTGAGTGACCTGTGCTAGTGGGAGATGTCCCTGCCTATGGCAGGGGGTTGGAACTAGATGGTCCTTGAGGTCCCTTCCAATCTTACCATGCTATGATTATTCAGGAAGAAGCAGTGTCCAGATTAGCCTAAGATATTTTTCTCTCCATACACACCAGCAGAGCAACCATTCCTCTGCTAAGGAGGTGCTTGCCATCTGCCCTTCCCTTTGAGCCTGCTGGGCAGCAGCAGCAGCAGCATGGTATTTTTGGCAACAAAGAGAAAAACAGGTTGGCTGTCTCACCCACCTTCCCTCAGCAGCAGCCTCCAAATCTGTTTTGTTTGGACACGTGTTCCCAATAAAAACACAAGGTTCATATTGACAAGAGGAATGCTGGACCAGACCACTGGCATTTCACAGCAGCCACAAACCCTGCTTTCTCTGAGCCCCCAAGGGTCAACTCCATGCAGCAAGAATCTCCACTCTCTAATTATGCATGTTCTTCCACAAGCAGCTTCATTATCTGCTGAGCTACTGTCAGCTGAGGCTGATTTTTTTTCAGTTATTTAAAGGCATATTGTCAACTCCATTATGCTCTACTCAAACACATAAAATAAACAAAACCTTTCTTATTACCTCTGCTATGTTTGCTTTAAATGCTGCTCTGAATTAGGATACAAGCAGTGGAGGTTTTCTAATTTGCAGTAAATACCCCAGAGAGATGCTCTGGTGGCTTATGTAAGGGTTGGGCTACTAAAACANTTCATGTGAATGGAAACAAAGTGTTGCTGGAATGTGCTTAGTTCCATGGCTTAGCTAGAAGGTCAAAGACATTTATTTGTCTGTTTTGTTTATTTTTCCAGAGCTGCCATTTAGGGGTTTGTGTTCTAGAAAATGTTTTGGTCCTGACTTAGAAAAATCACTGCTTGTAACCTAGAAAGGGACAGAAGATAGTCTTAAGTGAGAGAAATTGTTGCCAAGAAGCATGGTTCCTGGCTCCCTGTTAGAATGCCAAGTGATCAGGGTATTAAGGAATCATAATCCTAGTCTGTGTTTCTCCTTCACTTCCTTTACAAATGGGTGAGGAGCAGGAAAGGTAATGAGGGTCCCCTGCAGGTTGTCCATTTGGAAGAGGTTTGCCCATTTGGAAGAGACACATACAAGGTCCATGTAATCTTGGAAGGCCTCATGGCCATTTGCACCCTCAAGCTGAGCAGAGGGGAATCTCATCTTGCTCCATCCATGCATCACTTCAGCTGTACAAAAATACCCCTTGCAAAGTCACAACGCCACGGTCAGGATTTCCCTCCACATGTCCAGAGACTGCTGTCAAAAGGATTACAAAATGCAGCCTGTGTGAGCTAAATATTTCCAGGAAGCCTACAAAATCTTTGTAGAGCAAGTAGGAAAAGAATATTGGCTTCTGTTCAGGTCCTGCAGGGGCAGGAGAGACATTTGTAGTGAGTCTCCTTTGTTCGTCAAACTCAAAGGAACGATCCATGTGTTAAGAATCATGTCTACACAGGGAACAAGGAGCATAGCCAAGATGACTGATACCATGGGCCTTTTCCTTTCCTTCCAAACAAGTATGATTTTTATCAAAGAAATTCCAGCAATTCCCCAAAAGCAATCCTAAAAGAGCACAGGCAAAACCCACGTCAGCATTACAAGCTGTGAACTGCTACGTCTTCACGTTTCGGCTCACCCTAGAGCAATAATAATGGAAGCCCAAATAAATTTCCTGACCCAGCAAGTCAGGCTCACAGGACAACACTTCAGACTGTTTCTCTCCTTCTGCTCTGATGTACTCTACAAACTCACACAAAATCAGGCCTCAGTAGGAATGGCCAGGCTCAATGCACCAAAGGCAACGGGCTCCCCTCCTAGGAAGCTAATCAAAAGCACCCAGTGACAGCAGAGGGAAGGCAAAAGCAAAGCAGCAGCAAATAACCAAATAAACACAACTGCTGCCCCCTTAAATAACCTTGCCACTGAAACACACAACTCCACAGATAACTCCATCCTTCCACTGAGCAAAGACACTGTGTGCATTTCACTTGACAGGTTTTGCAAGACTCATGTTCCGTAGCTTTCCATATCGTCCCCAGCAGGAAACAGCCAACAGTCTGGAAAAGAATATCTTCTCTAACTTCACTGCTCCATCCCCCACTTCTTTCTTGTAATCATCCATATTATTAATAGGAGACAGCTGGTTCCCATTAATGTTGGGAAAAGTGGTCTATCTCAGGAATTATGGTTTAAATTGGCTTGTAGTCTGGGGGAATTAGCCATCTGCACCTGGCCTAACATGGATATTTTCAGCCATACTAATCATAAACAGGGCTTTGTTCTAGTTGTGTCCACTTGGGTCTCTCACTCTGTCTTTTTTCTTTTTAAGCCCCCTTAGAGAGTGGAGGGGGGGGAGAGAGGGGAAAAAAAAAAAATCCCATTAACCCTTTCACAGAATGAATCAAAACCTAACNGGGGGTTGGAACTAGATGATCCTTGAGGTCCCTTCCAACCTTACCATTCTGTGATTCTATGCTCTGCTAGTGCCCTGTGTTTTATTTTGTGCTTGCAGCTGAGCACATCATTTCAGTTTGAACGAGGCCCAGCACAAGCCCTGCAGCTTTTCAGAGGCTGAACAAAACTGGCAAGAGGAGCAGGCAGTTGTTTGGCAAGACAGCTGTGATTCAGCAATGCCTTCATGACGTCCATCTGAAGTGTGATACCATGTGGGCAGGCAGGGCTGCACACCAGGATCAGGCTGGAGAGAGGGAGAGTGGCAGCACAGAACGAATTACTGTGAAGAAGGAGCTGCATTGTAACGGGAATGGCGCTTTGGGGGGTGGGTTTCTTACCCCCCTCCCGTTTTATGTCCATGTTTGGCAAAATGATTGTGTTTATCCAGTGCTTTTGGGCTGAGATAAGAAAATAAATGACATCACGAGGTCAGGGGACTGCTTGCTTTGTCTCACAGACTTGGCAGAGCAGGTATAAGCTCTAATCCCACCCCTGAACACCATAGGGAATCCATCCACAACTGCAGTTACTGGAATAAGTGGTTCATTCTGCAGGAGGAATCTACACAGACCTGTGGTCACTTTTTTTCATTAAACAGCTGGATTTTCAGAATTTCAGAAGTTGGTAGGAGGCTGCATTTTCTCTCTCTCTCTCCCCACATTGATCTTCCTGCCTTAGTAATTGTAAATCAGGAGTGTTAATATGTTTTAAAACTGTATAGACAAAGTCTGGGAGGATTGTCTGTATAGACAAAGTCTGGGCTGCATTAAGAGGAGTGTGGCCAGCAGGGCAAGGGAGGGGATTCTCCCCTTTTACTCTGCTCTCCTCAGACCCCACCTGGAGTCCTGTGTGCAGTTCTGGAGCCCCCAGCACAGGAAGGACATGGAAGTGTTGGAGCACATCCACAGGAGGCCATGAAGATGCTCAGAGGGCTGCAGCAGCTCTGCTGTGAGGACAGGCTGAGAGAGTTGGGGCTCTGCAGCTTGGAGAAGAGAAGGCTTCCAGGAGACCTTAGAGTAGCCTTCCAGGATCTGAAAGGGGCTACAGGAAGGCTGGGGAGGGACTATTGACAAGGTCTGGGAATGACAGGACAAGGGGCAATGGGTTTGAACTGGCAGAGGGGAGATTTAGACTGGATGTTAGGAGGAAGTTCTTTACAGTGAGGGTGGTGAGGCACTGGCACAGGTTGCCCAGGGAGGTTGTGGCTGTTCCCTCCCTGGAGGTGTTCAAGGCCAGGTTGGAGGAGGCCTTGAGTGACCTGTTCTAGTGGGAGGTGTCCCTGCCTATGGCAGGGGGTTGGAACTAGATGATCTTTGAGGTCCCTTCCAACCTTACCATTCTATGATTCTATGATTGGTTCATCAGTGGCTGTTAAGTACAATAATCTGGACAAGATTTCTGGCTTGAGAAGGCTCTGAACTACTGCACACTGGAACCTGTGTGACTCTGCCAAGGGACTGCTCACATCCAAAGCTACTCTCCCTACAGAGAGGATATTGCATTAGCTGTGACTCTACAGATGTTTGTGCACACAGTTATGAGGCATTGGACTCCAAGCAAAAATATACACTTGAATCTGACAATCACAGCTTCATTATTGCTTGGGTTTGTTGAGATTTTCTTAACAAAGCCAGCTCCATTGGCCACTTCTTGTGTTTTAGCATCCCTCCTCCATCCAGACTACTGCACTGAGGTGCCAAATCCAATTCTCTGCCAACAAACAGTCTGTCCAGTCCCCTGCCTATCAAATGCCAGCCTGCAGTTCCTGGCAATGCTCATTTGAAGCATAAGGAACCAGAGAGCTCCTTGCAGCTCCCACATGCTCCCACTTGGCTGAGTAACTGGGTCTAATGGGCTTGTTTGCCTGCTCACTGATTTTGCAGCTAGAAGCAGCAGCAGACATGCTGACCTCTCGTGCAAGAGCCTGTGGCCATGCTATTTGTAGCTTCTCTGGCATTAGGAAGTGCCAAAATCTCAGAAAGCAGCCTGGATCTTCCAAGCCAATTTACAGTCTCAAGAGGCCCAGATAGTTTGGATAACCTACAGTCATGCATTACAATTTATGGGAGCTTATCCAAACCAAACTCTGAATCAAGTCACTCACCCATCAGTAACCAAAACACCTCTCAGAACAAGGTGTGCTGCCAAGTACTAGCAACCAGCTATGAGGTGGGTCCAGGCAGCATGGAGATGGGGTAAGGTCAGCTGGGCACAGACTCCAAGCCCTGGCTTCAGCAGAGTAGGGAAGGAATACAGGGAATACTCTTGTATTCAAACAGGGGCAGAGGGTGGCAGCAGCAGGAAATGAAGCATAATGGAGGTGGTTTTTGANCTCTAAGGTCTCCTGGAAGCCTTCTCTTCTCCAGGCTGCAGAGCCCCAACTCTCTCAGCCTGTCCTGTGAAACCAGTTGAGCTGTCCCCACACAGATGTAAATCAGAAGGAACTGGTTCATGAGAGCAAGGAAGAGGACTGAAGCCACAAAGAAAACAGTTGCAAACTACGTCAACAGTGAAGATCAGTGTAGGTCCCAGGGGGCTGCACCTGAACATCTGTGCCCCATCCTCTGCTGAAGGCTCCAAGTGAGCACCTTGTCTGCCTGAAGGTAGGGGTTAGTAACAGGGAATGAAAAGGAGGAGGTGGGGGTGTAAAAAAAATCGTCCTTAATGCTCCTGAGCTCTTAGGGTTTTAGTGAGACAGCCACAAATTCCTGGAAATGAGATTTCCCACCTCTTCAGGGAACAGGATTTATGTATAGAAGCCAGAATAATGAATCTTGCACAAGAAGGGTATATTAAAAACAAAAGAAATGATACAACTTCAATAAGTTAGAGAAAAGACACCTGCAGTTCCCAGCTGTGTCTGTCCTGGAGCTCTGTACAGTGCCCACAGTTCAGACACAGCATCTCAAGGCAAATACAATCCAAAAGCAAGGACTCCTTTGTGACTTGCTCCCTTGCCTGGCTTAACCCATAACAAACCAGTCCATGACTTCCACCTGCTCTTAGTCTGCCTCTCTTCCTAACTGAAGTCCTTGGAGCTCATCTTCAGCATGCCAGTGGCTGGTACACTGCAAGCCTCTCTGTCTGGGTGCTCTCTAGGTAGTTACACATCTTCTTCACAGCATTGCAGATGACAACATCCAGAAAAGAAAGTGCAAAAACCAGAGACAAAGTCTCCTGTCTGAAGAGATGCAGCTGTGGAATGAACTTGCAGAGGAAATGAGGCAAATCCAGTTAGAGCACCTTTGGGAAACAACAAAAACCATTCCTCTTTTCCATCATAAGCAGGATGACAGTCACAGCATCAGCATCCCTCCACATCTGAAGCAAAGAGGTCTTTTCAGCCATAAACAAGACAAGAACCAGAGATATCTTAACCTTGCCTTTTTTTCTTTCCCTCCCCTTTCTCATGAGAAACACTCAGCTATTATATCACTGTGATAACCAGAAGGATAAACCATCAGGAAGCTCAGTGTAAGAACAAGAAAAATACTGACAGGAAATATATTTCAGGTGGTTGCAGAGCTGCACAGTTCCTTAAACCTGTGCAGGAGATGAAGTGAGACTGGGGAGTGTACAGACAAGGGAATTATCTGTCAAGATTAATTTCTGTGTCATAACTGGGTAAAGAGCTCTTGGGCTTAATGCAGTAGATGAGGATTCACAGAGAGGCCAGACAGTAATGGGTGCTAAGGGCAGCACTAACACTGTGTGACCTGGAGGGCATCACAGGTCCCTGCTGTGGACTTTGCCCTGCTTCTGATCTTGGCACTGAGCTCCAGGGTCTCTTTAAGCATCTCCCTTCTGGGCCCAAAGGAACTCAAATCTAGCCCCTTAGAATCATAGAATGGTAAGGTTGGAAGTGACCTCAAAGATCATCTAGTTCCAACCCCCTGCCATAGTGGGGGGTTTGTTTCTTCTCAAGAAACCCCTACCAGGTGACCCTGCAAAAAAAAAAAACCAAACCAAAACCAACCAACCAAAAAAAAAAAAAAAAAACCAAACCCCAAAAAAAAAAAAAAAACCCAAACCAAAAAAGGCACAATGGCAAAACGTGCTACAAAAGGACCCTAACAAAAGCAAAGATCACAGCTTGCCCACCTAGGTGTCGTCACTGAGGCCAGGACAGATCACACCTCACACCAAGAAAGAAAAGCAGGACCTTCTCATGGGAGACTCACTTCTGAAGGGAGCAGAAGCTCCTATATGCAGATGAGACCCAGTCCATAGGGAAGTCTGCTGCCTCCCTGGGGCCATGCTTAGGGGTGGAAAGAGAAAAGTTGCTTCTCTAGTTTGGTCTTCAGACTATTGAACTCCTGTAGAACACTGCACACCCATCTAACTGTACCCCCATCTAACACTGCACCCCTGAAGAGGGCTACAGGAGAGATGGAGAGGCACTGTTTACAAGGGCATGTAGCAACAGGACATGGGACAATGGTTTTAAACTAGAGAAAGGTAGATGTAGATTGGACATCATGAAGAAGTTCTTTACTCTGAGGGTGGTGGAACATCAGAATGAGCTGCTCAGGGAGGTTGTGGCTGCTCCCTCCCTGGAGGTGTTCAAGGCCAGGTTGGATGAGGCCTTGAGTGACCTGTACTAGTGGGAGATGTCCCTGCCTATGGCAGGGGGTTGGAACTAGATGACCCTTGAGGTCCCTTCCAACCTTACCATTCTATGATCTATGATTCTATGATGGAGTCCCCACCTCTGGAGACATTCAAGGTCAGGCTTGGAGCTAGTTGGGGATGTCCCTGCTTATTGCAACAGGTTTGGACTGGATGACCTTTAGAGGTCCCTTCCAACCCAAACCATTCTATAATTCTATGATTCTGTTATCAAATTACACAGAGATAGCATCCATAGATGTAATCCAAGGATTAGATTTCAAGTGTCTGTCTTATAGACCTCATAGTATCCCAAAAGCTTTGCCTATTTCAGAACCTGGTTCCACAAAACAAACCACTGCAGGATAATTATATTTATGTGTTTGGTTTTCCACTTTGTCCAGCAATCCCAGCTTAAATCTAAGCCAAATGTTACACTAAGAAAAAAGAACTGCCCATACATTTTTTTGATTTACTAACAGAATTAAGAAAATAGGTTACAACAGCTGAGACCAGTGGTCCTCATTTGTAACCATTTATCCTCCTCTAATTAAAGGTCACCCACAAATAACAGGCTGTGGGTTCTGGCACCATTACATATATTTATATAGATAAATACACATGAATATTTACAACTCCTACTTACTTATTTGCCAGTGTGGTACCCTTTTTTTTCTGCTCCAGCCTCCAGTGCAGCTGCCACACAGGAAGGCTGCCTGGTGTTACAGCTCACAGAATCACAGAAGCATCCAGGCTGGCAAAGTCCCTCAGGATCACCAAGCCCAACCTAGAACCCTACTCTACAAGATTTACCTTAAACCATAGCCCTGAGCACCACATCCACAGAATACAGCAACATGCAAGTTGGCAAAGCCCCTCAGGATCACCAAGCCCAACCTAGAACCCTACTCTACAAGATTCACCTTAAACCACAGCCCCAAGCACCACATCCAAACCACCCTTAAACACAGCCAGGCTGGGGGACTCCACCAACTCCTTGGGCAGCTCATTCCACTCCCTGACCACTCTCTCCGTGAAAAACTTTTTTCTAATGTCCAATCTAAACCTCCCCAGCCTCAGCTTGAGGCCATTTCCCTTTGTTCTGTCTCCAATTACCTGTGAGAAGAGACCAGCAGCAGCCTCTCCACAGCTTCAGGTAGTTGTAGACAGCAATGAGGTCTCCCCTCAGCCTCTTCTTCCTCACACTAACCATCCCCAACTCCCTCAGTTGCTAACAGAGAGGATCTTTGAGTGGAAGGTGAGATAGGAGGAGGAGGAGCTGTAACCTGGTAAAATCAGCTGTGCCTCAGACAACCAAAAGCTAAGTGTTGTGGTTTGAGAGCTAAAAAGCTGCTGGTGTCCCAGGTGAAATAGAGAAGCAATCTCAGAAAGCCACCTTGTTAAGAAACCATTCTCTAAGGCAGGGAAAAAGAAAACTGCTTTGAAACTATTCCTATCCTTTGTTTTCTTTTTTTAAACCAAGGATAAATTGGAAGCTTTAACCATCAGAATATCTAAGCAGCAGTGAGATTTGTGAAGAATTCTAAAATGGAAGGAACATTGCTTACATTCTCATTTATGATTCCTTAGGCATGAGCCTGTCAACATTTCTCTGTAGCTGCTGTCTCTTGCAAAGCTGAAAACCTCTGGTCTCAGGAAAATGCATGACTCCAGGAATTAACACTTGAGGGGAAAAAAAGAAATGCAAACACCCTGAGAGTAGAACTGTGAAAGTGGGCAATAAGCCTGTGTAAATTGATTACCCAGCAAGTTTGTTTGGTGAAATTATTAAGGAGTAATTAGTAGTCACCTATAAAAAAAAAGGAGATGTCAGGTTGAGCAGCCAGCCTGTGAGCATGCAGCCAACATTGATGCCAGTGAGGTGTAACCTCTGGATTATTTATAACTTGCCATTAGAAATTAGACTTCAAAGCTGACCATGCTTAGAGTGAGGGTTGGTCTAGATGACCTCTAGAGGTCTCTTCCAGCCTGCAATGTTCTGTGATTTTCAGATTCTGGCACACATCTCTTCAAGGGNGTGATTATTTATTTGTTTTCAAAACGTACAAAGGAGGCAATCCTGCTTGAAAAATAAGCTAGAGGGAAAAAAAACCCAAACAAACAGGTTTTTATATTGAGGGTTTAAATATCCTCCCTGCAAAACATTTGTTGGGGTTTCGATATTTTCTAAGCAGTTCTTCACTGAATTGCTGTAGTCCCTCCAGTTCTATGCTGCTAGGTGATGTTTTTTGCAGGGTTGCTGCTATTATAAGGGACTCTGCTGCCACTGTCTACCTTTGAACTCCTCCAGCTCTTTCTCTTAGCCTGTAGTTTTATTTCTGAGCAGACTTTTCATGAAACATCACAGCACATTTCTGAAGTCCCTTGGGGTTTTCCTGCAGACCCAAATGTCCTGCACACTCTCTTCAGGAAGAAAAAAGTCAGAGAAAATGCCAAACCCTGTGTTTCTTACAAAAAGAAACAGATTTGTCTCATTTATTTTTCCAGTTTTAAGCAGATATTTCTTTGTCTTTTCCTTGTTCTCATCCTCCAACCCTGTGCAAACACAAGAACTCCAAGAGAGCCGAGATGAGGTGGTCAGAGAGCAGCTTAGCAGCATGGTGGGAGCACAGAGAGTCCCATGCTGTGAGCTGGCAGCCTCGTGTGGGAAACCAGAAGGTAAAGATGTGCATATGTGACCCTCCAGCCCAAAGGTTGGGGAATCAAAGATGGCATACACAGGGCAGATAGAGAAGAAACCAAGCCCTGCTCCTTCTAGTTCTTTGCTCCCTTAGAGAAGCACACAAGTACAAACCCATGAAAACAATAAGCCCAGCTGCAAAGGCAATGAAGCAATTTGTTAGGGAGATGACATTTTTAATGAGAAACACTTGCTGGAGGAGAACAAAAGGCCCTGTTTGGTCAAAGAGATGCTCTTGATACTCCTCTGAAGTGCATGAAAAAGTAATTTCATTTAAGCGTCATACACAGAGCAGCTGAATTTCCTGAGGCTCCAGATGTTGTCCTGTGCAGATGCTGAACAAATGCAACTCTGTCCTGATGAAAAGGCAAAAGCAAGCCTTCCTAAACCAAAAGCCATGCACCAGACTACTTCACATCTTAAAAGAAGAAAGAAAAAAGAAGGACCAGAAAAGCAAAAGAAACCCATCCAAAGTGGGGAGAAAGGAAGCTCTTGAAAGCAGCAGTGTTGGACATAAGATAAACTGTTCTTAATTGCTCTATTGAAAGTTGAAAGAGATGAGAATCTGGATTTGCAAAATACCAAGTTCTGGCTCTGGCTCTGCTTTTTCTTGGCTTCATGCTATTTCTCCTTGACAGTTATCTGGCTGAGATTACACTGATTTTGTTCCCTAGGAAGGGGCAAATTCTGCAAACTTCTATTTGGGCCAGAAGTTATTGGAGCTTTCCTGGGGTGACAGATTCAGAATCAACAACTGTAAAACCATAACCAATATTTAGAATCATAGAATGGTAAGGTTGGAAGGGACCTCAAGGATCATCTAGTTCCAACACCCTGCCATAAACAGGGACACCTCCCACTAGGACAGGGTACTCAAGGCCTCCTCCAACCTGGCCTTGAACACCTCCAGGGAGGGAGCAGCCACAACCTCCCTGGGCAACCTGTGCCAGTGTCTCACCACCCTCACTGCAAACAACTTCCTCCTAACATCCAGTCTCAATCTCCCCTCTGCCAGTTCAAACCCATTGCCCCTTGTCCTGTCATTGCAAGACCTTGTCAATAGTCCCTCCCCAGCCTTCCTGGAGCCCCCTTCAGATCCTGGAAGGCTACTCCAAGGTCTCCTGGAAGCCTTCTCTTCTCCAGGCTGCAGAGCCCCAACTCTCTCAGCCTGTCCTCATAGCAGAGCTGCTGCAGTCCTCTGAGCATCTTCGTGGCCTCCTCTGGACCTGCTCCAACAGTTCTATGTCCTTCCTATGCTGGGGGTTCCAGAACTGCACACAGTAACACATTTCACTGTGTTGCTCCTATGGTAAAAGCAGGAGATGGCTTGCAAGGTTGAGGTTGCATGAGTTTCTCTCCTGAGTTTTGGGCAGGATGAGGGACTTAGTGCCTCAGTGGTGAAAGCTTTTGGAATAAGAGATCAGACCAAAAGCAGCTCTCCTGTTAATGAAGACTAACATAATGGAATGACCTTGATATTTAGCTGCTTATTCCTGAACTTTGAGATGGGTGACAGCAGTAGCTGCAGATGGTTACTAGGCTTTGTAAGCCACAGAGGACTGATACAGATTTGGGTGTAAATCAGAATACCCTTAGGCCTCCTGGCTTGCACTCTCATTTTTTTTCTTGCCCTTTTAGGTTCTGAAAAATGAAGACTATTCACTCCTCCTTCTAAAGTGCAACTCTCCTTCTGACACAGCATTATCCTTTTGCTAAGTGGTAGCAGATGACAGAGTCTAAAGCACTGCCTGAACACAAGAGCATTCCTACCTCTTACACAGGGCCCCTCAGGAAGAAAGGAGGCTGTCACAGACAACTCTGCCTTAGCAGTAATAAAAGCCAGGTTTGTGATGCTGGTCCATCAGCAGGTGGTACTGTGTAGTCAGTTTATTGTGAACAACGTGAGAAGGATATTGTTTTGAAGAGGAATTTGGAATAGGCAGTCAGCATCACATCTGACATGGACCTGATGGGCAAAGCTAAACAACTGACACACCAGAGTACACACTCATCCAGCAGGAAGCAAGCCAGTGGGTGTGTTAAGTAAATCTGAACAAGAGCAGAGCTGAAACTCCTCAAAAGAAAACAACCCAACGCAGGCAAGTGGTGAGAAACTGGGGCTGGAGCTTTTGTTTCTCTCTTTTGAGAGGTAGACATAACACCAGGCTGAGAGCAGCTGCCTTCCAGCACAGACAGAAGATGCCTCCAGTATAGCCTCACCAGTCAGAGAGAAGTAGTCTCAGAGTTGAGACAAGAAAACAGAGCAGAAGGCTGACAAAGAACATTCCTTGACAGGATTCTTTGGGGGGGGGGGGAAAAAAATTGAACATAGGTCAAAGGAGTGAGTTTTGTCCAAACTCAGCTGGACCTGATTCTTCTTAGAATCATAGAATTATTTTGGATGGAAAAGACCTTTAAGATCATTGAGTCCAACCATTATCTAGCTACTGAGTCTGGTGCTAAATCATGTCTCTTTGTGCCACATCTCTGCATCTTTTAAACACCCTTAGAGATGGGGATTCAACCACTCAGAAGAAACTTCTTCATTGAAAGGTTTATTAAACATATTGGCACTGGGAGGTGGTTGAATCCCCATCTCTGGAGGTGTCTCAAAGATAGAATCATAGAATGGTAGGGTTGGAAGGGACCTCAAGGATCATCCAGTTCCCACCCCCTGCCACCTCCCACTAGTACAGGTCACTCAGGGCCTCCTCCAACCTGGCCTTGAACACCTCCAGGGAGGGAGCAGCCACAACCTCCCTGGGCAACCTGTGCCAGTGCCTCACCCCCCTCACTGTAAAGAACTTCTTCCTAACATCCAGTCTAAATCTCTCCTCTGCCAGTTCAAACCCATCGGCCCATGTCCTGTCATTGCAAGATGCAGCATTGTGCTGCAAAGGGACATTGTTTAGCTAGCACCAGACTTGGCAGCAAGGTGATGATTGGACTCAATGCTCTTAGAAGATCTTTTCCAACCAAAACAGTTCCATGGTTCTTAGATGCCCTACTGTAAGCACCAACAAACCAGGTAGCAGCTGTGGTGCTGGTGGCTCACAGAGCAGCATTGTGCTTTGGAGAAACCTGCTTGAAGCAATTCAGTAAAAGTAAATTGACCTTAGGATGGAAAAAAAGAAATAAGAAAAAAAAAAAAAAAAAGCCATTTTTTACAGAATTATTGTGTGTGATCTAATGACTGCACTGAACAACCCAAATGCCAACAACAGGCAATGCTGCTGGGCATGTTACCAGGTTTTGCTTCATGCATGCACTGCCAAAAGAATCTCTTTGCATACACAGAAAGTAGTGAGTGAAGCCTGGTAAGCACTTATGAAAAGCTACTACAGGCAAGCAGTCTCATAACTTTTATTTGAATGAGGTTTGCACCAAGGCCTGCCCCTAACACCAATCACCAGCATATTGACAATCTCCAAGTCTCAATTGCCAATGAGGAGGAAAATCATCAAGCCATAAAGAAAGATTATTCTGGTGTTCATTTTTCATCTGAGAACACCCTGCAGCAGACTGTGCCTGAGCCATGTGGAGTACAGGAGAGTTAATCCAGTGGAATTTTTGTTGTGATGGCTTTGGTGAAGAGAGCACTTTTCCATTTCCCCATGACAGCAAATGCTGCCACAGAGCCACTGTAAAGCAGACAAGCAGGGAGTGGTGCTGAGGGCTTGGGGACCTGAAGGTAATAAGATCAGAGTGAAGAAAGCAGCACGTTTGTAAGGATGAGTGCATTTTAAAAGCCAAAACCATTCCAAAGCAAGTGCTGTTAAGTCCCACACCAGGACTAAGCTACCCAGACTCTCACTGCAATCAAAAACTGTCTCTCCAGTGTGCTGTTTTCCCCAGCAACCCCAGGATCATCTGCATGGCAGATGAGAAGTCTTCATCTGACAGAGAAGCCAGCAGATAGGGTCGATAGAAAGCTCGAAGTGAGCCTGCAGTGTGAGTGCAGCCCAGACAGCAACAGAGTGCTGGGCTGCAGCAAGAGCAGTGTGGGCAGCAGGGCAAGGGAGGGGATTCTGCCCCTTTGCTCTGCTCTCCTCAGACCCCATCTGGAGTCCTGTGTGCAGTTCTGGAGCCCTCANTACCATTCTAATTGCCAAGTGCTTTGGCAGTTGTGCTGCAAAAGGAAGCTGACAAAGGACACAGAGAGGGCAGGTACTCACTCTCTGCACATCTCCAAGCAGTGAGGAGCCAGAAAAACCTTTGATAGTGTAGCAACATGCAGGCTATCATAAAAATAAAACCCTGGGTTTAAACCCATATCCGTCTTGTTAGGCAGTTCCTGACTCTCTTGGTATTTCATCTGATATTTTAGAACAATTTAAAGTAAAAAAAAAAAAAAAAATCTCCTGGGCATACATATAAAATAATTCCTTAAAATTATCTGCAATATCTAGCTTCCTCTTGGAGTGCTAAATGAGCACAGTTATCCTCTTGAAAACACCAGGGGAAGATGATTTCCTCATTCAGGACTTGAATATTCATTTTCACGGGTCATTAGAGATGGATGGCTCTAAAGATAGTTTAAACCTGTAAACTCCCCTGTCTTTTAGTGAGGGGAGAAAACCAGAAGACAGACAAAGAGAAAGGAAATAATGGACATTTGCAAGGTCTATAATGAGCTATTGTGGATCATTAGTTTTATTTCCAATAGGAATTTAAATTGCAAACTGGGTTTTTTGAGAGTCACTTGCATTAGGCACTTGCTTCATAATGAATGTGACTACAAGTTAAAAAAGCTGGTGCAGAGGATGGTAGAGAGGCCATAAAAACCCCCCCAAGTTCCACATTGAATCGTGTGTACACATAATGACTGTATTATTTCTAGGGAATTAACTTTTTTTCCCCTCTGCTAACTTTCCAGACTCTGAATCATTTTCTAATAGGATCTCAACAGGCAATGGTATTAAAAATGTGTTAGATGTTAGCATCTGGGCCAGGAAAAGCATGACAATCTAATACAGAGAATCTAACCAGGGCATTCATCCAAGCCTGCCACCCCTCTTTCCATTCTCTGCAGTGTCTCTCCCACTTCAGGCTGCACAGATTGAGCAAGCCCCCGAAATAATGGCATTTAAATGAGGTAAAGCCTACCTGATGCTGTTTCCTTGCCAGGCAGGTTGCAGGTCCCAGGGAACTGATACCCAAGCCACAGTCATCTTCTTCTCAGTAATGGCAATCTGAAGGGAGAAGTTATTTCTGCACACAGAGGCTGAATCAAACCACCAAGCTCATTCCATTAAAGGGAAAAGAGAAGCCCAAAGGCCCAGGCGTCACGCTTTCTGACACTTGATTTTCATTCCACAGTGCAACAGAAATGAAACCTTGCAACAATTCTCATGAAAACTTTCAGGAAAGGAAGAAGCCAGAGCAATGAACTTGTCAGGTGGGTGAGATTAGCAAACTGGAAAAGCAGCATGGGGAGAGTTTGAGAAAGGGTCTGACTCCGTGTTTTCATGTTGGATACAAAGGGTTCACCTTCAAGATGCTCCTCTAAAATGAAGCAAGCCTCATTGTAGCTACAAGCAGTCTGATCAGCAAAACTTAGAATCATAGAATGGTAAGGTTGGAAGGGACCTCAAAGATCATCTAGTTCCAACCCCCTGTCATAGGCAGGGACACTTCCCACTAGTACNCAGCTGGGGTCTGAGGAGAGCAGAGCAAAGGGGCAGAATCCCCTCCCTTGCCCTGCTGCCCACACTGCTCTTGCTGCAGCCCAGCACACAGTTGCTGTCTGGGCTGCACTCACACTGCAGCCTCATCTTGAGCTTTTCATCATTATAGCTACAATCAGTCTGATCAGCAAAACTTAACTCTCTTCCACTATTTTTATAAAGTGGACGTTTTAATGAAAAAGTTTTTAGTCTTTTTTTCCTGATTCTAATCCTTGGGACTGTGTGAAAATATAAAGAAATCTTGTTTTGACCAGGATGAACTTCACTCACTAGATTTAGGATGTCCATTACCCTTCTTTATCATAACAGAATAAATGAGGTCACATCTGGGAAAAGGCAAGCAAAGATCCAAATGAAAAATACCTGCATTTTCCTGAGTAGTAAAAAATTAATCAGTCAGCTGCACAGGATATCATATTTGGATGCTTGTGTGCTCAATTAAAGTCTTATTTTGGTAGTGCAGACTGTCAGGGCAACTGCAGCTGCCTTTGAAGGCTTGAAATTGCCAAAGGCAATGTAGAGAGAGGAGGAAGAAAAGGTGTTTGAAAGAAATTATCCTATTCACTTCTTATAGCTTCAGAATCTTTATCTGCAGAGAATGGGAGGGAGTAAAGTACTCCAATACACTTGCAGCAGGTTTAGTGAGCAATGGTTAAGCTCCCTCTGTTTGGGATAGATTTGAGTAAAGGAGCTGAATTCAAGTTTTTCCAAAACTCATATCCAGACCTTTAGTGCTTAGAAATATTTTGTTTTCCTACTCAACTGTGCAGAATGTGCTAAGAACAGCAGACAGGACAGGATCCCTTTGGACACTGCCTAACCCCTTTATAAGGCAGGTCATAGTCTGAAAAAAACTTTACTTTAAAACAGGCTTTATGCTTCAGTGAATCCTGAGAAAAGGCTCTTCCAAAAGCTCACTGCACTGCTGGCTAGAAGCTCTCTCATTTCCAGCCCTGGTGTGTTCACAGCCATATTCTGACTGTGCTGGAAGTGGCATTTCATAAGGCAGGCTCCAATGAATCTTGCAGCAACTTGGCTAACAGCCAGCCTGAATGATATCTTCCTTCTTGGTGTTCTCCCCAGTTTAAGGAGCTCTATTTAGTTTTCAATCTCTTCTTGCAGTAACATGGACCCACTGTTGCTTTACATTACTTGCATTACAGTGGTCCTTGGAACTTCCAGCACGCATAGGAGCATGCAAGACAATCACTGTTCAATAAGCTTTGTGGCCTAAATAGAGGAGAAGGCAAAAAGGAAAGGGACAAAAAAAAAAAA